>SKCR01028484.1:0-19020 GCA_019454045.1 Zanthoxylum bungeanum
ATTGTGACACGTGGCGGCTTCTGATTGGTCGCTGAGGTTCTTATCCGCCACGTGTCAGATAAGGATAGGATACTCAATTATTGATGCTGACGTGGCGGTGACGTGGCGGTGACGTGGCGATGACATGGCGACACGTGGGAAAGAGACTGTCGGCACCTTAGAATTGCGACACGTGGCGACACGTGTCACGCTGTGATTGGCGGATGCTGACGTGGCAAGTTGACTTTTTGACCTTATGACGTGGCGGATGACGTGGCGTGACACATGGCGAAGTTGACTTTTTGACCGATGACATGGCTGATGACGAGGCGACACGTGTCAACTCTGAGTGTCGGCAGCATATGATGATGACACGTGGCACGGCGCACGTTAGCAGATCGGCTGTGATGGTGACACGTGGCACGGCGCATTTTAGCAAAGTCAAACTTTTCTCAATTCTGATTTGTGGACCCGGCGCACGTTAGCACTGTTCGGCGTATTTTAGACGTCGCGACGCGGAAGTCTGGGCGTCGCGACGCGCAGAAGACCAAAATATCCCTGTTGACGCATTTTTGTCCGTTTTTGCCCCAAATTGCCTTCAATGCTTTCCAAACTTTATTTATCTACAAAATAACACAAAACATATCAAAACGTTCACAAAACTCAAGAAACTATACAAAATATTAAGTTAAATGAGTGGGAAATAGTGATATAAATATCACTCATCACTCATCAAGTCCATCGACCGGGGACATCCCCCATAGACTCATGTCGAGTCAAGTTGTAGACATAGATTACACATGTCATATGAATTATACCTTCTTGGACTCATCAAGTCCATTCGACCAGTCATCCTCCTCGACCACAGACATCATGGACTGTCGAGTCAAGTTGTAGACATGGATTACACTTGTCGTATGAATTATACCTTTCTGGACTCATCTAGTCCAGTCGACCAGAGACATCCTCATAGACTCATGTCGAGTCAAGTTGTAGACATGGATTACACATGTCGTATGAATTATACCTTCCTGGACTCATCAAGTCCAGTCGACTAGAGACATCCCCCATGGACTCATGTCGAGTCAAGTTGTAGACATGAGATACACATGTTGTATGACTTATACCTTGACCTTCATCTGGTTCAATCGATTGGGTACTTCCCCAATGGCTCCTGTAGAGTGAAGCTCATAACTTTACATTCGTTTGATTCAGTCAATAGGCAGCATCAACGCTCGAGTACGCCTACATACTTTGGCCTCGTCCCAAGTGACACACGCATCAAGTACTCTCCAAGCCAAGGACTCATTGACTTAGAGAGTAGGGGACAAACTGTACGGGCCAAATTTAACCCAAGGGTAATTTCGACCTTTTACCTCAGGCCCAAGTTGCCATCACAGATTCATTCTCTCAGGAAGCTCAGATTTAGTGTATATCGGCCCAAGGACTCGTAGGCCCATACCAGTACAGATCCAAGGACCCACCGTACGATAACCCATGTAACACTCAGATACATAAACACCATTTATAACTCAACCATTTTCAATCTTCATGACTGCCCATAATTCTCCTTTATGATGCGACCGTTACCAACACACCAAACGTATGTCAGTTAAACGTATTCATGAGTCTCACCTCAAATAACTTATAAAAGGAACTGAAGTCTACAAGGGGAGGGGGATTCAACTTCTAGCTCTCCTACTCACAACTTTGGACTTTCACAAAGGTCACTATATCTGCTATCTACCGCCCTCAAGGCACCCTACGAAGCTCAAGGTAGTATCTTACTTTGACCTTCCTCCTACTACTTCCTCAGTTCCTTCACTGACTTGAGCGTCGGAGTACCCCCGGCACCCACCACACCGGTGGGCAGTACTCCCGCTCACTCTACATCTTTGTTTTGCAGGATCACCAGTGCCCCATCCTCATGAAATCTCGATTGTGGACCTGGAGCAAAAATCAATTTCCACACTTATGTATGTGGAATGCCCGGGGTATCAATATATAAGGGGCTACTCTCTAGTATCCTCGATCTTTTAGTGTGTCTTCATCTACCAAATATAGAATATCCTATAAAGTTAGTCAAGCCTAATCGTAGGTGACTTTCCAACCAAAGCTAGAAGCTAAATATGTGAATATGCGGCAGGGTGCCGATTTATGTTCAAAGATAAACCATTAGTTGAGGAATGATGAAGTAGTAAGATGAAAATGATCGGGAACTAGAATAGAGGAAGAATATCTTTGAAGCATGATAATTATCCCAGACAAGTAAAAATTAAGAGAGCTATGTGGCAGTCTTAATATTTAGTAGATGTTGTGGCATATATATATATTCCAATATGCTCAGAATAAGTTTAAAGTCCTATACCAAAATCCGATCACATGTTGTGCTCCCATCTTCCTAGTAGTATTCATTTATGGCTCACCAAGAAATACTCATGTTCTTTCAAAGATAGCCATTTTATTCCGAATAGATTTATACAACCCCATACCCTGACTCCCTTAGAAAAAACAAGAAGTTATCTACTTAAAGAGATTTCAGGACACGCAGATAGGGTATTGAAAACAAGAGTTTTCTGCCCTTAAATTATAATTATCTTATAATGAGGTTGGTAAGAATAACGGGAATCAATGAGTTGCATCATAAGGATTCGACACCTTATTCTTCTCCTTGAATCTTTCATGTTAAGAGCCAATCAAACCTCAATCATAAGTTATTTTTCTCCTTCAAATGCCACTCCACCTTTTGAACTAATCCGACATTCAGTTGCTGATAGAGCTCAGCGTTAGTTTTTGATTAACCCTAAAGGTGACTCCAAGTGACATAAAGGGTTTTAAACATAATTGTTAGTAAAGTCTTTGTACGGATAAACACATGTTGGAGTAAAATAAGATAAGCTGATCACATGAATAAAATAAAACTAACCGTAGTAAGATAATTTGTCCCCGAATGGAGTAACAAAGGAAAGGAATAGCTTTGGATGGAGATAATCACTTATCAGAAAAGCTTCACTCTGACCGGATGTATCAAGAGCAGACAAACGTAGTGGATAAGCCTTTTGAACCTCTAATGTGAGGGATGATTGTTAGGGTTGGTGCTCTTAGTGCCAATTTCCTATGTATTTCCTTGTAAATACTTTTGTATATATTTTATTAATGAATAAAATAGACAGTTTCTGTAATATAAATTTTTTTTGTTATATGGTAAAGACGTAAATGACCATAGAATGATTGGTTATGATACAGTTGCAAAAACGTCGCAACTGACATTGAGAAGTATCATAACAGTGTCATTCTTTAACTGTTCCTGATCAAGGTTTACAATTACTTGGTCAGTAAGTAAACCCGTTGAGACTGGTACGTGTCGTATATTGGAATATTGGATTCTAATGGTTTCTCAATGAACCATGAGTCTTGGGAGACTCGTATAGACATGTAGGTGTTTATATCGGATAAACACTGAATGACTCACCGAAGATTCTTAATAGATGGTACACCAACGTCAATAAGAATCTTCTCGGATTGAATGAGCATAGTGATCCTCCGACTTGAGATACCACTGTGGATATATGAGGTATCCTCCACACTTTGATGACAGTCACGTCACCGATCTATTTAGATCAGAACTCCGCCTGTTCGTTGGGTGTTGACTGATCCTCATGATATCATGTGCATATCAAGAAAGGATCTGTCAGTTCTGTGTACAGAGCGTAGGTATCCAAAATTAGCAATCTGTTAAAACCCATGGGCCCGTGGTACACTGTAGAAATTAGCTCTAAGTGTTATTTTAAGAGATTGCTAATAGTTTCGTCGACGGGATTATATCTGAAGAGATTTGACGTTTATATCTATATCTCTCTGGGAATCCGGATACATGTGACAGAAGGATTATACGTATGCGGTGACCTCAACCTGTATGGTTCGGGATTTTATCTGTGTTCGTCATAATTTACGGGTGGGTAAATTATGGACACGAAATTTGATTTCGTGACGGATATGCCTAAACCTAGAGAGTCTCACTAATGAGATATACTCGTTGGGCACTAGGGCAACTTTTTATAAATAATATTGATTATTATAAATCGTTTAACGGTTAAACGATAATATTCCTTTGTTGGATATCCTTCAAATACGAAAGGATATTTGTTCTATGATACCGTGCGTCGAAGTGTGTTCGTAGCCCGCTTCGCAAAATTTCTTGAGAAGGAATTTTTGTCTGAAGGAGGTAATCATAGACAGGTTGAACTTGATGAAGTACAACCTGGGACCAACGAACCAGTGGATGAACCTGATGTTCAAGTAGATGAAGGGCCTTCAACACACACACTCCGTAGGTCTCAAAGGGTACCTAGACCTCCTGAACGATTGTCTTTGATACAAGAAAATAGTCTGGATGTTCTCTTAGTTGAAGAGACTGACCCTTATACCTATAGAAAAGCGATGTTGGACATCGACTCCGCGAAGTGGCTAGAGGCCATGAAATCAGAGTTAGGCTCTATGCATCAGAATCAAGTCTGGGACTTGGTTCCGCTTCCTGAAGGAATTGTTCCTATCGGCAGTAAATGGGTTTACAAGCGGAAGCGTGGGCCTGACGGAAAGGTTGAAACCTTTAAGGCCAGACTGGTAGCTAAAGGTTACACGCAGCGACTGGAGTCGACTACGATGAAACCTTTTCTCCAGTTGCGATGCTAAAGTCTATAAGGATTTTATTGTCTATTGTTGCTTATCATGATTATGATTTGGCAAATGGATGTCAAAACGGCTTTTCTTAATGGATTTCTTGATGAAGAAATCTATATGGAATAGCCGGAGGGTTTTGTATCCAGCGGAACCTCAGACATGGTTTGTAAGCTTAAGAAGTCCATTTATGGACTTAAACAAGCTTCGCGAAGTTGGAATCTTCGATTGATGAGATTATTAGATTGTCTGGTTTTCTCAAGAATGCAGAAGAATCCCTGTGTGTTCCAGAAGGTCAGTGGGGGAGTTGATTGTATTTCTAGTTCTCTATGTTGATGATATCATAATCATTGGGAATGATATAGGAATGATGCAAGGCGTCAAAGCTTACCTCTGTAAGAATTTCTCCATGAAGGACCTGGGTGAAGCTTCTTATATCTTGGGTATAAGGCTCTATAGAGATAGAGATAGGAAGCTGATTGGGTTATCCCAATCGTCGTACATTGATAAGATCTTAGAACGGTATAATTTTTCTAATTGTAAGACAACAAATATACCGTTCAGACATGGTATTCATCTTACGAAGAAGATGTGTCCGCAAACAGGAGATGAGAAGATTAGAATGTCTAATCAACCTTATGCTTCGTGTTTGGGTAGCATAATGTATGCCATGTCATGTACGAGGCCTGATATTAGCTACGCGGTTAGTGTAACCAGTAGATATCAGTCAAACCCAGGAAATGATCATTGGATGGCTGTTAAACATATCCTGAAGTATCTTAAAGGTACTAAAGATAAGTTTATCATTTATGGAGGAAATGAACTGCAGATTAATGGGTATACGGATTCTGATTTCAAATCGGATCCCGATGATTGAAAGTCTACATCAGGATTCGTATTTACCCTTAACGGAGGTGCAATTTGTTGGAAAAGTTCCAAACATGGGTCAACGGCTGATTCTACCACAGAGGCGGAATATATTGTTGCTTCGGAAGCTGCAAAAGAAGCTGTTTGGCTTAAAAAGTTTATCACAGAATTGAGAGTTGTCCCAAGTATTGAGAATCTGATTCCACTATACTGTGATAATACTGCTGCCGTTGCGCAAGCAAAAGAACCGAGGGCGCATCAGAAGTCGAAGCATGTGGAACGAAAGTACCACATTATTCGAGAGATTGTGTCACGAGGTGACATTGTCGTGTGCAAAGTTCCTAGTGAAGATAATGTAGCAGACCCGCTCACGAAGGCCATACCTCCGAAGTTATTCGATAAGCAAGTGGAGTCGATGGGTATTAGATACAATCGATATTGGCACTATAGCAAGTGGGAGATTTTGTTAGGGTTGGTGCTCTGAGCGCCAATTTCCTATGTATTTCCTTGTAAATACTTTTGTATATATTTTATTAATGAATAAAATAGACAGTTTCTGTAATATAAATTCTTTTGTTATATGGTAAAGACGTAAATGACCATAGAATGATTGGTTATGATACAGTTGCAAAAACGTCGCAACTGACATTGAGAAGTATCATAACAGTGTCATTCTTTAACTGTTCCTGGTAAGGTTTACAATTACTTGGTCAGTAAGTAAACCCGTTGAGACTGGTACGTGTCGTATATTGGAATATTGGATTCTAATGGTTTCTCAATGAACCATGAGTCTTGGAAGACTCGTATAGACATGTAGGTGTTTATATCGGATAAACACTGAACGACTCACCTGAGATTCTTAATAGATGGTACACCAACGTCAATAAGAATCTTCTCGGGTTGAATGAGCATAGTGATCCTCCGACTTGAGATACCACTGTGGATATATGAGGTATCTTCCACACTTTGATGACAGTCACGTCACCGATCTATTTAGATCAGACCTCCGCCTGTTCGTTGGGTGTGGACTGATCCTCATGATATCCTGTGCATATCAAGAAAGGATATGTCAGTTCTGTGTACAGAGCGTAGGTATCCAAAATTAGCAATCTGTTAAAACCCATGGGTCCGTGGTACACTGTAGAAATTATTTCTAAGTGTTATTTTAAGAGATTGCTAATAGTTTCGTCGACGGGATTATACCTGAAGAGATTTGACGTTTATATCTATATCTCTGGGATAATCCGGATACCTGTGACAGAAGGATTATACGTATGCGGTGACCTCGACCTGTATGGTTCGGGATTTTATCCGTGTTCGTCATAATTTACGGGTGGGTAAATTATGGACACGAAATTGGATTTCGTGACGGATATGCCTAAACCTAGAGAGTCTCACTAATGAGAGATATACTCGTTGGGCACTAGGGCAACTTTTTATAAATAATATTGATTATTTATAAATCGTTTAACACGGTTAAACGATAATACATGCTTTTGGCCATTTATTAAATATCGATTATGATATGATATTTATAATTAATATATGTATTTGTATTATTTATTATTAAGTAAATATAATACATATATTTTTGAGATATTTATATTTATTTATTTATTTATTCAATTGTTGGATAATTAAATCAATTAAATATTAAATTTTTTTCTTATAAAGATAAGATAAGAAATGGCCTTTTTAATTGGATTAATTGGCTTATTTTGATTGGCTAATTTGGCATGAATTAATTGGTTGGTATTGGATAAATATTAATTGATTATTTATTATATACCACAAATTAATTATGCCAATTTCCAATTATTTTAAAACAAAATAAATGAAATTGTGGTTGTTTTTTTCCTTGATTTTTTCGTGCATTGAAGGAAAATATATATACCATTTTCATTGTTTTGCTTTGACTATTCCAACAGACCCTAAACAAATACAAAAACGAGAGCAAAGAAAAAAGGAAGGAAAAGTGAAGAAAAGTTTACTAATTTGAGAAATTTGGTAAGAATTTTTAACTTTTGCCTTCTAGAAAATTGTTTCTATGCTTATAAGCTTCAATATGATTGGCTTAGATTTTTCTCTACTCTCTCATGGTTGTATTTTGATGTTTTGGGAGTTTGATTTGAAGATGAAAGCATGTATTCAATTAAGATTGCTTAAATTAGTTTATTAAGTAATCTTTATGCCATATTGATGGATTGTTGCCATTCTAGAGTTTAGTAGCCACTCATGGTAAACCTAGAATTGTTCTTAGTATATTTCATGATGATGAGACTCAATTGGTGTTGGAAAATTTGAATTAAAGCATTGAATTTAATTAATTTGATGGTAATTGATTAATTTGTGAAATTATTAAATTAGGGTTTCAAACCTTCACCAAAATTGGGGCTTTTCATATATGTGATGATTTTAGATGTATATATTATGTATCTAAAATTGGGAATTTTTGGAATTGATTTGGACATGTTTTGAACATAAAGGACCAAATTGCAAATTCTTGAAAATTGAGGGACCTATTGCAATTTCGGCAAAATTGATTTCTGAAATTGTAAAACTGAATTTTTATGTTTTAGTCATAAATAAATCATTTTGGAATTGATTTAGAATCAATTAAAATGTTTTGAACAATTTTGGACTAAAATGATTAAAATTCACAATTTTGGGGCAAATTGGTAATTTCTGAAAAATCTGATTTTTGGGAAAAATTTCAGTTATTAAATATTGATTAATGAATAAAATAAATTAGTTTATTTTAATTACTCAAGAAAAAATAATTAAATCGGAAAATTTTGATTTTCCGCGATCCGCTGCATTTACCCGAATTACCACCCGAAACCCCAACAAAAATGGTATCAGAGCAGGTCTGAACCTCGAAACATAGTATGAATAAGCCCTTAAATTCATTGTTTTATTTATGTTCTTACATTTACATGCTTATATTTATTTAATTTGATTAAATTAAATATATTTCATCTTTGCGGAAAATCCCTCTTTTAATAAGGTTGTGAAAGTAGTATGTATTTGATACATATTTCTTGGTCTGTCTTGTCAATACGGTTTGTGGATATTGTTCTATGACTGCATCTGAGATCGTGCCAAAGCTGTGAGGGTGTAGTTGATAGAAATTTATCCACACTGGATGTATATGTGATACTAGACAAATCCAAGCGAAAGCGGAAATCCTGAATGTGCCAAAGCTGTCAGGACTACGCAAGTATCTTGAATTTGTCATTGACAAGTTTAACCTTGGTAGGCCTCATTTTGAACGTGCCAAAGCTGTCACAACGAGAAACGGCCAGGACTGGAATCCAGGAGTCACTATTGAGTGATTGACAATGTGTTGTCTACCTAATGAATATACGTAGGCGAGAACGTGCCAAAGCTGTGAGATGAAATATATTCATGGGATCCACTTATGGGATCCACCTTTCGCTATGAATTTATTTGATTAATTGTTTGATTGCATTCTGTTTGGGGATTACAGTATTGCATGTTATAGTGGGAGGGACATTTTTAGATTAAAAATCCATGATCTATTTTGCTTTATTTGATTTATATTATTATGAAATTGTTATGTCTGCTAACTGTTATTCGCTGTCTATATGATAGATTTGCGATGGCGGCACCTGCTTCTAATCCTTTTGCCCGTATACTAGATACGAATAAGCTTAAGGGCGCCGAAAACTTCGTAGATTGGGATTTAGATCTGAGAATTGTTCTTGGGTCTGAACAAATAGAATATGTGTTGGAAGGTCCGTTGCCTCTGGCCATACCTGATGATGCCACACCTGAGGAACACGAGACTCTCCGTAAATGGAAAGATGATGACAGACGTGTCAAATCATATATTCTCAGTTCCTTGGGATCGGATCTTAAGAGTCAATATTTTGGATTGCCAGACGCATATACTATGATGACGCGGTTGAGAGAATCCTTTATGAACAAAGAGCAAGTCACTGTTCATAAGATTGCTATGGAACTGTTCCATGCACAATTAGAAGAGGGACAGGCTGTGAGCCCTCATGTGCTTCATCTGAACGATTTGATCGAATAGTTGAGGCGCTACAATTTCCCTCTTAATGACACTTTAGGATGAAGTGTCATTCTTGGATCTCTACCGGCGTCATATCGCCAATTTGTGATGTATTTCAACATGCATGGGACTAGCTGTAATTACTAAGAACTGCATCAGATGCTAGTTCAAGCGGAGGAAGATTTGAGGAAGATTTGAGGAAGAGGGTACCGGCCCGCGTTCCTAAACCCACTGCTCTTCCCACTTATTCCTATTCTAAACAGAAAGGGAAGAAGAAGAAATGGAAGAAGAAGAATGGTACAAATCTTCCACCCCAGGGTAAAATAGCTAAACCTAATAGAGCTGCCGAAGACAAATGCCACCATTGCAACAAGATTGGCCACTGGAAACGGAATTGTCCTGACTATCTGGCACAAATCAGAAAGGAAAGAGCATCTACTTCAGGTACTTTTATTTTTCCCATTATTGATATCTCTTTAGCTTGTGAAGCTATGTCATCCAGTTGGATTTTGGATTCTGCTTGTCCAATTCACATTTGCAATTCGTTGCAGGTGCTGAAGGAAGTAGACGGCTAAAATCTGGGGAGATGCAATTGCGGTTCGGGAGTGGTGACTCTTTGGATGCAGTTGCTGTGGGCATGCGAGATTCCCCTGCCCAGTGGGAGCCTTTTTGTTGCATGACTGCTTTTTTGTACCTGGATGTGTTGCGAACATCATATCGCTTTTTGTATTAGATACTGATGGCTATAATGTAAATATTAAGAACCGTTCTTTGTATTTATATGATAGATATAATGTTCAAATCCTTGTTTGTCCAAATGAGCATGGTCATTACATTTTGCATACCACTCAAGATATCTTTAATGCTGGAATTAATAAACGAAAAGTATCTGAAATAAATAATACTGAACTTTGGCATATGAGGTTGGGTAATATAGGCGTGAAACGCCTAACCCAGTTGGTTAGGAATGGTTTGATAACGGATCTCACCATTGAACCTTATCTAACTTGTGAATCTTGCATTCGGGGTAAGATGACCAAAGCCTCATTTTCAGGTGTAGGACACCGAGCATCTGACTTATTGGAACTAATACATTCTGATGTATGTGGTCTATTGAGTCTAACTGCTCATAGTGGTTTTTCCTACTTCGTTACCTTTACCGATGATCTTTCACGGTATGGTTATGTTTATTTGATGAAACAGAAGTCGGAAACCTTTGAAAAGTTCAAGGAATTCCGAAATGAAGTAGAAAAACAAACTGGTAAATATATTAAATGTCTTCGATCTGATCGGGGCGGTGAATATATGAGCCATGAGTTCATTGATTATTTAAAGGAGAATGGGATTCTCGCTCAATATACTCCTCCGGGTACTCCACAGCACAATGGAGTGTCCGAGAGGAGAAATCGGACTTTATTGGATATGGTTCGATCGATGTTGAGTTTTACGGATTTGCCCTATTATTTATGGGGTTATGCTCTTTTGACTGCTGCACATCTTTTGAATAAGATTCATTCCAAAGCTGTTTCCACAACTCCATATGAGATATGGACTGGTAAGAAACCGAATCTTAATTATGTTAAGATTTGGGGTTGTCCTGCCTATGTCAGGGTGGCTCAGCAAGATAAGTTTTGCCTCGAGGGCAGAAGTTTAGGTTTGTTGGATATCCTTCAAATACGAAAGGATATTTGTTCTATGATACCGAGCGTCGAAGTGTGTTCGTAGCTCGCTTCGCAAAATTTCTTGAGAAGGAATTTTTGTCTGAAGGAGGTAATCATAGACAGGTTGAACTTGATGAAGTACAACCTGGGACCAACGAACCAGTGGAGGAACCTGATGTTCAAGTAGATAAAGGGCCTTCAACACACACACTCCGTAGGTCTCAAAGGGTACCTAGACCTCCTGAACGATTGTATTTGATACAAGAAAAGAGTCTGGATGTTCTCTTAGTTGAAGAGACTGACCCTTATACCTATAGAAAAGCGATGTTGGACATCGACTCCGCGAAGTGGCTAGAGGCCATGAAATCAGAGTTAGACTCTATGCATCAGAATCAAGTCTGGGACTTGGTTCCGCTTCCTGAAGGAATTGTTCCTATCGGCAGTAAATGGGTTTACAAGCGGAAGCGTGGGCCTGACGGAAAGGTTGAAACCTTTAAGGCCAGACTGGTAGCTAAAGGTTACACGCAGCGACTGGAGTCGACTACGATGAAACCTTTTCTCCAGTTGCGATGCTAAAGTCTATAAGGATTTTATTGTCTATTGTTGCTTATCATGATTATGAGATTTGGCAAATGGATGTCAAAACGGCTTTTCTTAATGGATTTCTTGATGAAGAAATCTATATGGAACAGCCGGAGGGTTTTGTATCCAGCGGAACCTCAGGCATGGTTTGTAAACTTAAGAAGTCCATTTATGGACTTAAACAAGCTTCGCGAAGTTGGAATCTTCGATTTGATGAGATTATTAGATTGTCTGGTTTTCTCAAGAATGCAGAAGAATCATGTGTGTACCAGAAGGTCAGTGGGAGTATGATTGTATTTCTAGTTCTCTATGTTGATGATATCCTAATCATTGGGAATGATATAGGAATGATGCAAGGCGTCAAAGCTTACCTCTGTAAGAATTTCTCCATGAAGGACCTGGGTGAAGCTTCTTATATCTTGGGTATAAAGCTCTATAGAGATAGAGACAGGAAGCTGATTGGGTTATCCCAATCATCGTACATTGTAAGATAAGATCTTAGAACGGTATAATTTTTGTTGTAAGACAACAAATATACCGTTCAGACATGTCATTCATCTTACGAAGAAGATGTGTCCGCAAACAGGAGATGAGAAGATTAGAATGTCTAATCAACCTTATGCTTCGTGTTTGGGTAGCATAATGTATGCCATGTTATGTACGAGGCCTGATATTAGCTACGCGGTTAGTGTAACCAGTAGATATCAGTCAAACCCAGGAAATGATCATTGGATGGCTGTTAAACATATCCTGAAGTATCTTAAAGGTACTAAAGATAAGTTTATCATTTATGGAGGAAATGAACTGCAGATTAATGGGTATACGGATTCTGATTTCCAATCGGATCCCGATGATAGAAAGTCTACATCAGGATTCGTATTTACCCTTAACGGAGGTGCAATTTGTTGGAAAAGTTCCAAACAGGGGTCTACGGCTGATTCCACCACAGAGGCGGAATATATTGCTGCTTCGGAAGCTGCAAAAGAAGCTGTTTGGCTTAAGAAGTTTATCACAGAATTGAGAGTTGTCCCAAGTATTGAGAATCTGATTCCACTATACTGTGATAATACTGGTGCCATTGCGCAAGCAAAAGAACCGATGGCGCATCAGAAGTCGAAGCATGTGGAACGAAAGTACCACATTATTCGAGAGAGATTGTGTGCGAGGTGACATTGTCGTGTGCAAAGTTCCTAGTGAAGATAATGTAGCAGACCCGCTCACGAAGGCCATACCTCCGAAGTTATTCGATAAGCATGTGGAGTCGATGGGTATTAGATACAATCGATATTGGCACTAGAGCAAGTGGGAGATTTTGTTAGGGTTGGTGCTCTGAGCGCCAATTTCCTATGTATTTCCTTGTAAATACTTTTGTATATATTTTATTAATGAATAAAATAGACAGTTTCTGTAATATAAATTCTTTTGTTATATGGTAAAGACGTAAATGACCATAGAATGATTGGTTATGATACAGTTGCAAAAATGTCGCAACTGACATTGTGAAGTATCATAACAGTGTCATTCTTTAACTGTTCCTGGTCAAGGTTTACAATTACTTGGTCAGTAAGTAAACCCGTTGAGACTGGTACGTGTCGTATATTGGAATATTGGATTCTAATGGTATCTCAATGAACCATGAGTCTTGAGAGACTCGTATAGACATGTAGGTGTTTATATCGGATAAACACTGAACGACTCACCGGAGATTCTTAATAGATGGTACACCAACGTCAATAAGAATCTTCTCGGGTTGAATGAGCATAGTGATCCTCCGACTTGAGATACCACTGTGGATATATGAGGTATCCTCCACACTTTGATGACAGTCACGTCACCGATCTATTTAGATCAGACCTCCGCCTGTTCGTTGGGTGTGGACTGATCCTCATGATATCCTGTGCATATCAAGAAAGGATCTGTCAGTTCTGTGTACAGAGCGTAGGTATCCAAAATTAGCAATCTGTTAAAACCCATGGGTCCGTGGTACACTGTAGAAATTAGTTCTAAGTGTTATTTTAAGAGATTGCTAATAGTTTCGTCGACGGGATTATACCTGAAGAGATTTGACGTTTATATCTATATCTCTGGGATAATCCGGATACCTGTGACGGAAGGATTATACGTATGCGGTGACCTCGACCTGTATGGTTCGGGATTTTATCCGTGTTCGTCATAATTTACGGGTGGGTAAATTATGGACACGAAATGGATTTCGTGACGGATATGCCTAAACCTAGAGAGTCTCACTAATGAGATATACTCGTTGGGCACTAGGGCAACTTTTTATAAATAATATTGATTATTTATAAATCGTTTAACGGTTAAACGATAATACATGTTTTTGGCCATTTATTAAATATCGAATTATGATATTTGATATTTATAATTAATATATGTATTTTGATTATTTAATGTAAATATAATACATATATTTTTGAGATATTTATATTTATTTATTTATTTATTCAATTGTTGGATAATTAAATCAATTAAATATTTAATATTTTTTTCTTATAAAGATAAGATAAATGGCACTTTTTAATTGGATTAATTGGCTTATTTTGATTGGCTTAATTTGGCATGAATTAATTGGTTGGTATTGGATAAATATTAATTTGATTATTATTTATATACCACAAATTAATTATGCCAATTTCCAATTATTTTAAAACAAAATAAATGAAATTGTGGTTGTTATTTTTCCTTGATTTTTTCGTGAATTGAAGGAAAATATATATACCATTTTCATTGTTTTGCTTTGACTATTCCAACAGACCCTAAACAAATACAAAAACGAGAGCAAAGAAAAAAGGAAGGAAAAGTGAAGAAAAGTTTACTAATTTGAGAAATTTGGTAAGAATTTTTAACTTTTCCTTCTAGAAAATTGTTTCTATGTTTATAAGCTTCAATATGATTGGCTTAGATTTTTCTCTACTCTCTCATGGTTGTATTTGATGTTTTGGGAGTTTGATTTGAAGATGAAAGCATGTATTCAATTAAGATTGCTTAAATTAGTTTATTAAGTAATCTTTATGCCATATTGATGGATTGTTGCCATTCTAGAGTTTAGTAGCCACTCATGGTAAACCTAGAATTGTTCTTAGTATATTTCATGATGATGAGACTCAATTGGTGTTGGAAAATTTGAATTAAAGCATTGAATTTAATTAATTTGATGGTAATTGATTAATTTGTGAAATTAAATTAGGGTTTCAAACCTTCACCAAAATTGGGGCTTTTCATATATGTGATGATTTTAGATGTATATATATGTATCTAAAATTTGGGAATTTTTGGAATTGATTTGGACATGTTTTGAACATAAAGGACCAAATTGCAAATTCTTGAAAATTGAGGGACCTATTGGCAATTTCGGCAAAATTGTTTTCTGAAATTGTAAAACTGAATTTTTATGTTTTAGTCATAAATAAATCATTTTGGAATTGATTTAGAATCAATTAAAATTGTTTTGAACAATTTTGGACTAAAATGATTAAAATTCACAATTTTGGGGCAAATTGGTAATTTCTGAAAAATCTGATTTTTGGGTAAAAATTTCAGTTATTAAATATTGATTAATTGAAATAAATTAGTTTATTTTAATTACTCAAGAAAAATAATTGAAATCGGAAAATTTTGATTTTCCGCGATCCGCTGCTTTACCCGAATTACCACCCGAAACCCCAACATGATATATCAAAAAAATATGAAAGGTGTTGTGTCATATTATTGGGTTCCATAAGATATTCCTTTGAGTATTAGAATATGTTGGTAACTTGTGCACTGAAAATATTAGCAGTAAGAGAGAGCTTTGTTAGATGCGAGCTCAAGACGTAAGGACGAATAGCATCATTTTTATGATAATAGTTGATCAGAATATCTTAAACAAACTGACATAATCTTAGAGAGATTTAGCAAAGTTGGCATGATCGATAGAGAAATTCTAGGTTGGCTTGATCTCCTTGAAAATAAGAATTAAGTGCTATAATATAATAATAATAATGTAAAAACATTGGCATTTGATTCAGTCTTACAAGCAGGCACTAATATTTGAAATTAAAGCAACAAACCATTCTTTTTGAGATCTGTTTTCAGCTCCAGCATTTTGATCTCTGGCAAAATTACTGTCACAAATCTTCCTTTACCACCTTCCTTCTCTGAATGATCAGGCCTGGAAGCACCAAAATAGCTCCTTCATCACCAACACCTTCAATACAATAGCTAGCAAAATCTGCTTTATGACCATTCAATTCCAATCCATAAATATCAGCAGCTTCCCAATTAACAAATGTCAAATTTGCTCCATAAACTATATAATCTAACACTCCATTTCCCTCCTCCATTGTTTCTTCAATCAGGCTTCTCTCATCCACAACAGCTTCATCACAAAGCTTTTTTGCCAGCTTCTCCAAATCTGCTTCGATGACAGAAAAATCTGCCTGAAAAGCACTTACAATTTGACAATTATTAGAACCCTTTTTGCAAATTGTCACAGTATTTGGTCCAAATCCATCTCTGATTTTGGCTACACATTGCCAAATAATGGCACAAAGAGACTCAAAAACTGGAATTTGATGTTGATTTTGATTTTTGAATTTTGATTCCAAATGTGAAATTTGGGAGGCTGTTAATTGGAATGAAAATGTGTCCATTTTACAGTTATTGGTAGTTACCCAATGGTCACCAACCGGGTTGACCCGTTTTATGGAAATTGGGTCTTTTGGCTTGGGTGATATTTCTGATTTTCGTATCTTGGATGGTAAAATTGGTTTTGTTAAAGTCGGTGGGCCACGGGCTTGAATTGTAGCCGAAACTTGGCCCATCTTGTTGACGAAATCAGAAGTTGAAAATGCATCTCCCAGAACATGGGCCCAACTAAGGCCCAATGACAATCCTCCACATTTGAACCGTGTAACCTGCATGCAAAAGGAAGAAGAAAGAGATGTATCACTTCTGGGGGATGATAAAATAATTAGGTAAAAGCTTTTACAGGTTTTTTTTTTTTTAATGTTTGGTTGTAATTTGAGTAAACCTTTAGAGATTAAAAAAAAATTATTTTATTTTTATTAGGAAAAGGTGGAATTTTGGGGTTTTGGCAGTAGAAGTTAGAATTTTTTTTTAAAAAAAATTAAAAGGTCTATAAATCTTTATTTTATTTTTACAAAAATATTTTATTCATTCCATAACAACAAATTAAAAAATTAATCTATTAAAATAATTTTATAAAAAAAATGGCTCGATGCACGAGACTTCCACACTGTAGATTATGAGAGGATTCAACATGTACACAGTCTTATACTTAATTTTTTGTAAAGATGTTTTGCGACTCAAACTTTGACATCTAGATCTACATAATAACTTTATCGTTACACCAAGGGTTTATCCTTATAATCGATAGATAGAAGTTAATCATTTTAAGCCTCCTTACCAACTCATATTAAAGTTATAAAATAAAATTTCAGAAATCTATTAGATAAAATCATATTATAATAAAAATAGATATATGTAGAATTTTATAAGAATTCTATTATAACAATAAAACATATTACACTATCATATAAAATAAAATAAAAAAACTATTAAATTGTCCACAAGTTAACTTAATCTCTACAATTTTTTTTTTTTATTAAATTATGAAAATTAAAAATATCTCTACAATTATTTTTTATTAAAGTATAAAAATTAAAATAATAAATTATTAACATAAGAAACCTTTTACAATATAAAATCATAATCTAATATTAAACTAAAAAAAACATATTAATTCATAAATTAATTAATATTTTAATTTATTATTAATTAAAAAATTAAAAAAAAAAAAAATACTATTAACTAAGAAAATATATATAATCACAACACTTTCAACTTTTGCTTCTTTTCTTTTTTTAATTTATTTTAAAACAGTGGATGAGTTTAATTGATCGAGATGTGTAAGCTCAACTCTTATATCATTCCAAGAGATTTTATTATAAACTAAATAGCACTCAAGAAAGACCAAACTAATTAGATTATCCTGTAAACGTTATTATTTTAGTATTATTTTTATAAATCCTATTATATTTTTATAAAAATAAAATCACTATATATAATCATTCTCATTAAAAAAAAAATAATAATAATAAAAAAAATGACCAGATAGATTATAAACATGGATATCGGAAACATGGATGAGCACATATATAGTATACATGGAAATAGAAAATTGATTGATGATAATCCATCATATTTTAGTTGGGATCAATTACTTTGTTTCCACTTAAAATAATTTTCGTAAGTAATATATTTCAATAAAAAAAAATTTTGGAAAGAATTTTTTTTTCAATATTTTGTTATCACCTATAAATATTTTGCCGGAAGCATCTTTAAATTTTGGGGCGTCCAATAATTTTAAAAAAAATATTTTTCTGATGATTAGAAGTAGAAATGAGAAAAATATGGATCCACGTAATCCTAGAACACTCGAGTCCACAAAAAATTATGAACTCAGGTTGTGAAATTTCGAACTCGTATGAATTCGGACACGAGTATTTCAGGAACCGGGTCAAATTCGGATTTGCATACCCGAAAGATTAAAAAGTCTTGATTTTTAGATCCAGATCGATATATCTGGATCCACACGGGTTCGGAATTTCAAGATTCGAAACCATAATTTGATATAAATATAATTACAAAAAGATTAAAATCCTAATTATTGATATGATATGGTTATATCCAAATACGAATCCACACAGATATGAATATTGAGACCCCAAATATATAATTTTATACAACTATAATTAAAATAGATTGAAAAATAATTCGGATTTCCAGATCCGGGTATTTCTGGATCCATATCCATTAGAGTCCAAAATTTTGGGAAGGGAGTCCATAATTTTATAAAAATATAATGAAAATTAGCGATATTAGTGAGTTGGAGTCTTTAACTAGTGTGGTTGGGTTGACCTGTGTCCATTTCCATAAATAAACACAACTGTTCCATTAAAGAATTTATAAGACGTGTATTTATAACAATAATAAACCACTAAGATTTAATAAATTAGCAAATATATAACTGACCTGCAAGTAAATTGGAGGAGAAAATGATAATTCAGGGCCAATTGGTTGATGATAAACAAGCTGCTTCTGAAAAGAATAATCTCTCATTTCTAACAATTCATCAACAGTTTTGTCACACTGAGCTTCAACAAACCTGGCGCCACAATCGTTGCACTTCAA
>SKCR01028485.1:0-19244 GCA_019454045.1 Zanthoxylum bungeanum
GCCTCCACTTCAGAGAGACGACTTTGGAGCCTCTGGGCCTGACCGCCCTCGGACAGCAGAGTCAGAAGAAGACCTTTGTTCTTGGCCATAAGATAGTTGGCCTGCACACAAAAAAGGGAGGAAGAAGTCAAAACAAAAGGAAAGAGAGAACCAAGATCCAAAAAACTGAGAAGGGGAGTAAAAATACCTTCGCCATCTGAGAACTCATCTCAGCCACAACACCTTCAGGAGATACATCCTCGTACCTCGAGACCTCCCCCGGGGGAATCACCTCGGCCAATTCATTGAAAGCCGGCACTAAGTGAGAGGTAGCCTCCCGGATGCTTTCTCCCAAGTCATCCACCCCGAGGACCACAAGGCCCCTCCGTTTCCTGGAGGAGCTTTCAGAGGACTTCTTCCCCCTACGAATGTCCTTCCTCTTGACCGAAGCAACTCCCTCGTCTTCTCCCTCCTGGGCCAACTCAGTCTCCCCGGTCCCGAGCTGACGCCTCCTCTTCCTAAGAGGTTTCGGCGGAGTGGCAAGGTGAGCAGATCCTGATGATTGCACACCAGAAGGTGAGGATAGTCCCCGAGCACTTGTCTGGACTTGTCCAGAAGATATGTTCTCAGCAAAATCAGTACGTGCCCGGGAAGTTTCAACATCAGCATGACTGGCCTTCTTCACGGTACCGGCCAACTTCTCAAGAAACTTTGGCCTCTTCGACATACCTGCGAAAAGAAGAAGAGGAAGAAAAAGAAATCAAGATCCGAGAACATAACAAAAGCATCAAAACACATAAACAAACAAAGCATCCAGCAGACCTCCACCAATCCGACCCGAGGCCTCGGAGGGGCAACCCGAATAAGGCCCGAATCAACAAAGGCATCCGATTATAGAGACTAGTTACCAGACATCCGATTATAGAGACTAGTTACCAGACATCTGATATGTGTTTCGGACGGGGCAGACACTTATCCAGCCCCAGCCCTAGCACGTGACTATCTGATACTGGATCGATATGCACAATACATTAGTATACTACGCTTGATACAGATCTTAATATTCTTTAATGGATATGTCCGGAGAATTAGGTAGACTTGGTGCTTTGCTAGGAGTCAACCTTGTCTCGTAAATCGGTAGAACGTAGTACTTGGTACGTACGTGATTCGGATACTCCGACGACCGTATTTACTGCCAGATTATCCGGGGATCTCATGGGTCGCTTCCCGATAATCCACCGATGACGCACAACTCGCACCTCTTGAATAATCTGGGATTATACAGAAGAGAGAGAAAATTAATCTAGGATTAATAACGGAGATGTTTTATCCGGGATAAAATGTCGTCTAAGAGAGAGAACGATTAATTCGAAATTAATCGATGTATTAATATATTCGATATATTAGACGAAATTAGATTTCGACGCGGAATTAAAATCAGATTTTAATTCGGGCAAACGAGTTAATTTAGAATTAATTCGTTAGCGACGTAAATAATAATTTCGCCAGGCGCAATTATTTATTTAAATTCGATTGAATTAACGTCGCGACGTAAGCTCGGTATTTCGGAAATATCGAACCCGAACGCGTGAGTGCACGTGGTCCCACTTTCATTTGGAAACGTGTGGGGCCCACATGACACATGTCATTCTAATGCTTTGCATGTAGATTGTGTACATTGCACTCAATGTCATTGCATGGAGTTTGAGTGTTTGACACTCTAAGCCATTGCATGTTTTGTGTCATAATTTTATTATTAATTTAATAAAATTATGGCATAAATATAAATTGATTTTTGGTAAATCATTTTAAAAAAACTTAACACAATTTTATCTCTCTCAAATTCTCTCATCTCTCTCACGCCCAAGTGTGGCTATTCTTCACTGGTTTTGAACCAGTTTGGGCGTGAATAAGGGAAGCCAAGAGTGGGTTTTCATGGTGAAAATTCAAGTGCTAGCACACTTTCAAGTCTTGCGAAGGTGGTAGGGAGGTTCGACCATGAGGCGGGACTCATCCGATGGAGTTTGGAGCTTCGTTTTGAGACCCGAAACTGCCAAGACAGTGAGCATGGACTGCTGCAGTGGGCTTACAAAGGCAATGCGTTTTTGGGCATGATTCGTCTTCAAATCGACATAACCGATCAATGTAAGTATTCCGCTATCTTCATTGGTGTATTCACGCATGTTTTCATGTCTTGTTTGATCTTGGGACCTTAAGAAAAAATCAACAACCACATCATATGAAGGCCGACCACTTTGGTTCGGGTGACCGACCACTATGAGGTCGGCAGAAACATTCTCAGCATAACAGATTAACATGACCGACCTCATAAAAACCGACCAGACAGCGAGCCGTGTTCAAGACAACAGCACCCCATTCTTATGGATAAGATAAGAAAGATATCCTGCTCTCGCAAGGAGAAGGAGTCAGAATCCGAAAGGGAATACGGAAGAAGAAGGCATTATCGGATCAGGAAACCATGAAATAAGAGAAGACTAAGTGTAAATAGGATTTCTTATAGGAATCGGATTTATGTATTATTATAAATAGAAGGGTAGAGCATGTGTAAAAGGCATCTAAAGAAAAACTCATCACAAGAGTGAAAAGATTAGAGTCATAAAGTTCCAATTTGTAAGAGCCGAGGAGAGGCCTGAGAAGTGTATTTGAGTAATAAAGAGTATCGCCCTGTTCTTGTCCGTGGACGTAGGTCGGATCCCAAAAATCCACCGAACCACGTTAAATCACCTTGTCTGATTGGCGTATTTTCTTGTTTTCCGCTAAGTTTGCTTTTGGTCCCCCATAACCAAACAAATTCACAGTTGAAGGAGGATTCCCTCGGAGGTGATATTCCCATATTACCCTGAGACCAAAATCCACCGTCAACAATTTATTTATTTAATTATTTTTTAATATTTTAACATACATGACAATGAATTATTGGATTGTTGCACGAATGATGTGATACATCTGTTGTATGATAGATTTTCTCTTTTTTAGAAAATACTTGTATTGTATCCCTATTTTTATGAGAGAAAAAAATAACTCTCCATTTAGTTTTCAATAAGATTTTAATGTCAAGAAACACTAATTAATCAAATATATGTTGAGATTTGTACCAAGTCAATCGCCTGGCTGGACGTTGATGGTGTTATAGAATTCCACTAAAATAATTTATTTATTTTTTAAGTTTTATTTTAATGTAATGGATTGATTTTGAAGTTTGTGTAGTGAAATCTGAAAATTCATTCTCAAAATGCCTTTAGAATTTAGATTAATTTCTATTTATTTTCCAGATACTTTGACTATTTTCAACCTATTTATAAACATCAACTCCCTCTAATTTACTGCTAAATATATTAGTTTAAATGGAATTCGCGTTGATGTTCGTTTTTTTTTTTTTTGGTATTTTTGACGGTAAATGAGAATGAAAGTTGATAATTTTAATAGATTAGCATATTTACTCGTAATATATAATTGTGGCCTATGGAGAAAATTATCGTTAGTATTAATATGTTTGAAAATTCTTAATTGACTAATTGCAAATAATCTTAAGATTATGAAACGAAGTATTATTCTAAACCTACACTGAAATATTGATGACGATTCTCAAATATCGCAAAATAAAATGAGATATTATGAGATAAAATGTTATAGAAACAAAGAAAGAGATAACACTTTTATAATGAAACAAAATTTAGAGGAACAAAATCACTAACCGATGGTGATTTCATTATGTAATTTGTTCTTCACTCTATATATTTGAATTTGCATTTGACGTGGAGATCACTAAGAAGTAGTTCACCAATTGACTCATGATCAATAAAAAGGTACGTGGCCATAATCATAACATTTGATCTTTTCCTTTTTGAGCCATTTGTGTGGATGCATAGTGACTTTTAATTTGTAATTATACTTGCATCGTGTGTCCATTTTTTTAGTGATAATATGAACATCAATCAATTAATCACTCCTTTATCATGAAATAAATGAGATTCACGTGAAATATTAGATAAATTCTGACGGTTGATATATGATCTTGGTCTTTCAACTAATCTTCTATGTTAAAGGTTTTAAAAAAAGAAGAGAAATAATTACTCATCGCCCTTTCTTCAACTTGTAATCAAACCAATTAATTGAACGAATTTCCATTTACATATTTTGAACATGGGTTATGTATTTTATTTAATTTTTTTTTTTTGCCCTGTTAAGATTTGGAAGTCAAAATTATCCACCCATAACTGTAATTAAAGATAAATAAAGTAATAATCATATTGACTTCAAAGTTAATATAAATAATGATCCTGTGCGTGCCTTGGTGCATTTCATTTGCAATAAATTAGTACTTTATTTAGAGGGCAATTTAGACTTGAATGTTGTTATTTAAGTTGCATTCATATTGCTAATAAACTTTTAATCATAACACTTGTGGTTTTACAAAGAAGTGCCGGTCATCATCAATGGCATTATAAAAGTTATTCTAAAATAGATCAAAAGCATTTAGATTTTTCTCACTCGAGGTACAAAAAAAAATAGATGTTCATATAAATCCACAATGATTGTGTACATTAATTCAAATATTCAATCATAAAGTATTGTTTGAAGGATTATGATTTAATATAAAATTGAATTTTTACTAATTATTAAATCAACTATCAGTATTTATCTAATATGATCACACGTAAATTTTACTTACTCGGCATAAACTCACGGGTGAAAAGACATTGAGTCACTCATTTGTATTAGTAATGGTTTGATTTTCTTCAAGTATTTGAAATTATGTGATGGTTGTTTTAAATTTAGAAGAAACTTTGCGACACTAAATCAAAATATATAAAGAAGCAAAGTTATACATTACATGAACAAGAACAAAGCACCTTGAGCTAAAAAGTTTGAAATTTGTTACTCTTTGTTAGACAAAGATCAAGATTAAAACCAAGAGACGTAATAAGACCCGGTGCGGTCCTAAATTTTGAGGAGCCGAGTATTTTTAAAATATGTGTCACTTATCAATAAAATAAAGAATTTTTTTATTATAATGAATATTAATTAAATTTAAATTTAATATCTCTAATTTTGGCTCAAAGTTAAGAACATCAATTGACTGACGCTTGTGTATGTTATCTATATGGTCACTCTTGAATATGGATGTCAATGGGCTGAGTATGGTACCAGAATGTCAACTTGTCAATTTTCGTACCCCGTCTCGTTTAATTAGCGGGTACGAAAATTATATACTTAACCACCCTGAACATAACAGACTCATGAGGCTCCTTAGTCACACGAGAACTTTACCTCTATTTGAATAAGGATTCAATACCTGTATCCGACTCATCCAACCAATATATATAAAAATTATCCATAATTATCTCCACGAGTTTTTGCTATCCCTACTCCTCATAAGGTTGTGTTATTCATTTTAAGGAAATTAACATCTGTCAACACAAAAATTATCCGATATTCGAAAAAATATCAAATTTTTAAAAAATGTAATCTATGCATCCAAAGTTATTCAAAATTGTCAATTACCATCCAAAATTTTAAGAAATTTTATCATATATGCACTCAAAATTTAGAGGATGCTCGAAAAAATACACAGTTTTTGAATAGTAAATATTTCATTTTTGAAAACTTTGAAGATATAAATATCATTTTCTCAAAATTGAATATTTTTTAGAATATTAAATAATTTTCGAGTAAATAAATAATAATTTATATTTCATTTTATATGAAATAAGGTTACGCTTTTCACGTCGGCATGGATCTCACATACAGATGGGTAAATCGGTCATTTTAATTTCATTAAATATTGTGGTGGACTGGTGATGCTGATGCTAATAATAAAGGGAAAGAAAATCTTGCAATTCCCGACCACAAAATCTCCGGAACAGCGAGAAACAGCATCACTTTATTACAAAAGTCACCCACGCGACGCGACTCGCAAATCTTTTAATTAATTAGTAATTAATTAAAACATTTACGTCATCTTTCTCCCGCGTGCGTACATACGTCACACGACTAAATCACCGTTTAATTAGTTGACCAGAGACTTTGAACGTACACGTGGCGGAATCTTAAATGGAACAAAATGATGAGCGTAAATTGACTGTAGCACTGTCGCATCACCGTCGGGATCTGATAGAGTGTGCCGAGGGCGCATGCTTTAGTCGCACGCTTTGGCTCTTGCTTCAATACAACAACAGACTGGTTTTTTTATTTTTATTTTTTTAATATATTTTTTTTGGGTCAACTTAAATGGCCTACCATGCACGCGAGCTTTGGGTGACAGCAGGGCGTACGGAACAAAGCGAGTTTTTAAGACGATTGATTGGGTGGACTATAGAATGGATGACACGTGTCAAAGGAACAAATTTTATCGGTGTTGGGGCCCACTGAATAGCGGCTTTTGCGGACGCGCCGGTGGCGTGCTTTCTGGTGTTGTTTTAACTGGAGTTTCCCTGTTTTTTTTTTAATCTTTTTACATATTTTGCGGTGGCCATGGGGCTGGTGCTTCGTGTTTGGTTTATTTGCGTTTGGACCCCTATTTTATTTTTTATAACAGTTTCATCCTTGGATTTACATATTTGAAATTGTTATTACTTGTCCATTTATTTCACCGTAAAATAATTTCCGTAAATGAAATATTTTTAAAAAAAGAAAATATGTTCTGATTTTTGGATATATTATGAAAATATATTTCAGAAAATATCTTCAGATGTTTTTAATAATTAAAATTGAGCTATGAAAGTTATAGAAAAGAGAAAAAAATTAATTTCCTGTAAGATATTTTACAGAAAAGATTTTGACTTCGGATGACAGATTAGATTGCATAATTAAGGAAGCATGGGTGCTCAATGAGAAAATACAAAATGGTTGGGTAGGTAGAAACAAAATTGCGCTCAATTGTGGGGACAGCAGTTATATAAAAAGCAGATGCTGCGCGTGGGGTCAAAATGTCCATTTCTCGGAAACAACAAGTACATTTAGCAGACGACGCTGCGTTTTTAGCTCTTAGCTGTAAACTCTTGACTTTTTGTGTAACTGTCAGATCAAGGCGTCGTTTTGCCTTGATGGGCTTGGTTTGTTTGATATATATCATCAAAATGGCCCATCAACTGTTTCTTGGGCCTGTGAGACTTGAATTGATTGATGGGCATGGTATCCAACTATGTTCTTTCGGGCCATTGGCCCATTTTAGGGACCTCTTGTGATTGATTTATTAATACCAAGTGGCCTAACTGTTGAGGCAAGTCCGTGTAAGGTAAAAATCTATGCGGGGATGAGACATGGTATATTGGGGGTGAATAAATTGATAATTTTCTATACCCATTGATTAGATAGGTTAGATACAGGTATTGATATTTTTGTTCAAATAGAGGTGAAATTCCTGTGTGAACGAGGATCTGCACGACAACCTGATAAATTAAAGATGGATAAAGAGATAATTTTCATATTCGTTGATTAAATATAACAAATATAAATATTAACATCTTCATACTATACCCGACCTGATTTTCATATGTCGACTTATCTAACCTATGTCCGAACCACTAGCTTCTAGCGTACTTGTGATTAAGTTCAGGACATGGGTCGAATCAAATTCACCCATTATTGGAGATGGCCCAAAATCCCTCGCAAATTTTTCACCCTTTAGGATAGTTGTTGCCTCTGCAAATTTTGTGTCTACTGTGAATGTACGGTGTAGCTAGAATATTGATTTAATAAGGGTAAAATTTAGTTTTTATAAAAAGTTGAAGATACTCTTCATTTTGATGGAAAAAAACCCTATTTATCTCATTAATTGGACTATTCGTTAATTTATATGACTTGTTTTAACTAATTTTCGTATTGAGAGTGGCTTCACCATTGCTTGCAAGATTATCATGTTGTTTTACTAGTGATATTTAAAATCGCAACATCTTCATCCTAAATATACACTTACCCTTTTGTTTGTCTGTTCTTTAATGCTCGAAATCTTTATGTTATTGTGTTAGTTGTTTGAGACCATCTATAGTATCCTAATGATATTTGATACTCTTGATTCAAATATATAACTTTTATCATTAAACATGCAATTTAAACCATTAAACATGCAAACTCTGTCAATAAACATAAAATTATTCAAAACATGAAATTAGTTGCATATTTATTGATAGAGTTTGCATATTTAATAATTTAAGTTGCATGTTCAATGTTCAAAATAACATGTTTATACCCAATGATATTTGATACCATTGGATATCATAGTAGTGGTCTAGTTGTTTCGAATGGCCTGAAAATTATTATAACTTACTTTGTTATGTACGTTTTTTGTCAGGAGGAAATACAAGAGTATTCCTTCAAGATAATTAGTATTATTATTTTTTTTGAAAAATAAACAAAGAAATATTATGACAACTTAATAATTATTTTGAAAAATGGTTCGTCATTCGAAATATTAACACTTGAAAGGTTTGAGGTCCATTGAACTTGAATGAATCCAATCATCTTAATTTTTTCGTACATTTGTGTATGTAACAAATTTGTTTTCATCATTAACTAAGTATAGTACTTCAAAATTCGGTCCGTAGCAAAGTTGTGATTGCCCATAATAACAGTTTCTCTTGAAAAGAGGTACTTAGTAATTCTTACAATAATGCTTCTCATGTGACATATATTTGAAGGAGGTGCTCCAATGCTTTGGTTATGGACCGTAAAGCAAACATTATTCAAGCTTACAAATTTAGATTTAGTTTCAAATTAAGTTGTAACAATCAATAATTAAAATTCGTTTATATATAATTTCTTAGTTAATAATAACCAATCATAAATTATTAAAAACTTAAAAACAAAACTTGCCAAACGTGGAATCCAAATATAACCCAAGTGATTGCCTCAGTGGTAAATGTTTTGGGTTTGAGTGATTTGCTCCCTCTCAGGTTCAAGGTTCGAATCTCACTAGATGTATTTCATTGGGGCCATGCCCCCTGATGTGAAAAGCCAGCGACTTACCCTGATCTGTGTTGGGAAACTTCTGAGGGCACGAGGCACAGGTCCCGGGGATTAGTCGAGGTGCGCGTAAGCTGGCCCGGACACCCGGTTATCCAAAAAAAAAAAAAAGAATCCAAATATGTTGTAGAGGAACTTGATATAAATTTGGTGTGAGTTTTAACCCTAACTGCAAGAGTACTTCATTTTTATTCATTTATGTTGATTATTTGATTTCTAGGCATGGTGTTTTATAGTTTCAAGACTCTTTCCCCTTTTTCTTCATTTAAACTAACGAGGATTAAATATAACTTTTACTTTATAAATACAAACTGGGTGGTCGAAATATTATTATTTCAATCATTTTTAGATGTGGATGTCTGTAATTATAAATTCATATTTTAGAAGTTACAGGAGCCCGCACTTGATAATCGTTAACTATCATTTTATTAAGGGAATAAAACAGTCCACGGTAGATTTAGAAAGAGAAGGGATGTAATTTATATGTCTCTGTCTTTTCTTCTCTCTTTCTTTCTTGAATAGCATAATTCATGTAGAGATGGTAATTGGTTGAGATGGAATGAGATTTTCTAATCTCAGTCCAATCTCGATTATGATTTGGGATTAAAAATTATTTTGAATCTCAGTTGGATTATGTAATTTGGATGAAAAATTATCTTGTATTCTTTCCATGATTCAAGACTTTTAGACAAAAATTCAGGTTAGATCGTCGATTCGCAATGAAAAATAGTCCAAAATTCTGACTCTAATCGTTTAAGTAGAATAAAAAAAAAATTTAAATTCAATACCGAATAATACAGGATCCAGAATCCCAAGAGATTTGAAATTTTATGGGTCAGGTATTTTTTTTCATTACTCGTATTAGTGATCTTCAAAGCTGACCAAATGTAATATATCCATCCAACTTGTCATGCTAGATCCTGCCACAGTTTCGGTTTTTCGTATAGTTCGGTTAGGGTTTCCACCCAAGCCGAACTGTTGGAATCGTTCGGTTCCAATATAATATAAATAATAATTTTTTTTTTAAATTTCAAGTTATTTACTTTATTTTTAATTTGATTTTTTAATTTAATATAATAAAATTCAAATAAATAAATTTTTTTATTATATTTATTTGATAATAATTTCCCATTATAATTTTTTTCATAATTATTTTCCATTTTTAATTATTTTTTTTTAAAAAAATAAAAGGATTCTGGTTATCGGTTCCACATTCTTATGGAACCGGAACCGAACATGAATTATCCGATTCGATTTCGGTTCAAAACCGAACCGAACCGGTGTCCGAATCTAGTGATTGCCTTTCCCTATTCTTTTAATAAAATATATTTTGGGGATGACATCCTCTGTTGAGTTCAAGCTATCACCCTTATATGCTACCTTGATGCTACTTCCAATTTTGTTGCTTTATCAACAATTTACCATTCCTATTGATTCATTATAAATCTTCTTTGGTTGGCCTCTTCTTGTAGTTACAATACAAATAAAGACACTGTTATTGGCTTTAAACAAAAACATAATCTGTATTAGGGTCCTTCTGTCCCCAAGGGGCGTGACTTGGTGCTGTAAGATTTTGGATCTCACTTGAGGTCCTGTGTTCGAATCCATGAAATATATTTCTTGTAAGAGTCTGAGACAGCCGAAAATTTTATTTACTCCGTTTAAACCTGAGAGCGATGATTTATCAGTGGGATTTCCAATGATAAAAAAAAAAAAAAAAAAGTAGGGTCCTTATGATCAGAGTTGATATTAATATTTAATTAAACTACTACTACAGTTTTTTTGCCATGAATAATCAATAAACAGACTTTATTAGCCTTTATGAAATCACACATGGCCCAATGAAGTTGGGTTTAAATGGTTATGGGGTCACTCATAAAAATAATTCATAGGTTTATATATGGGGTTTTGTGAATGCTACCAGCATAGAAACATTGAAGTTGAAATTCAAATTATTGAATTTGAAATTTCAATTATTGAATTTGAAATTAAAATATTTCATGTTTAATAAATAAATTTCAAATTCAATGTCTCGCCCTGCAAATAAAAGATTTTTTTTTTTTTTTTTTTTTTTTGAAATCGTTGGAAACCCCGCCACCAAACCACCCATTCTGGGCCGCGGCGCAGGTCTCAAAATGAGATTTTGGACCCTTTACCACCCAGCAACACCCCTTCGGGCCCCTGCAAATAAAAGATGCTTCATTGCTTGTTGTACATTTTCATTAAGTTGAATGTTCATCTCCCATCTCAATGTGCCCCTTCTGTTCATAACCAGACAAACAGTCAAACAAAGAGTTGTTAAATACCGACAAGGCTTCTGAATCTTTGATTAAACTAAGGGAAAAAGACATATACACCCCCTAACATTTTGTATAATGAATAAACACACACCTTAATTTTTAAAATATACACCTAAAATGATATATACATCCCAAAAATGATATATACACTCCAAAATTTCATTAAAAAAGAGGATTTTTTTAGAATTGAGAAAAGTTGAGCACAACCGTAAATATTTTAATTTGATAGCATTAGTTTTTTTAGCTATTGAACGAAACTTTAGGATGTAAATATTCTTGCGAAACTTTGGGAGTGTATATATTTTTTTACTGAATTTTGGAAATGCATATGTATATTTTCAAAAATTAATAGTGTATTTCTTTATTTTACGAAATTTTAGGAGTGTACATGTACTATTTCCTACTAAACCATAATTCCAATGAGATTAATATTTTAACATGTTTTGTCATATGTGCATCTCTGGGTGGGCAAAGGTCGGTTCGGTTCGGTTTCAAACCGAACCAAACGATCGATTTAACTCAAATATAAACCAAACATAAGAAAAACTTAATCGAACCGATATTTTCGGTTCAGTTCGGTTAATTTGCCCACCCCTATCTGCATCTATTACTTTTATTTCATTACTTTAATCCCTGGAATGGAATTCCATCTCTCTGTATTATATAAAATTACCAGAACATACATAATAACAAAATAAATCAAATTGTATCTCACAAGCAGAAACTTAATTTTTAAATCTCTCTTCTCTCTCCTCCAATTTTTTTTTACCTCCCAACTCCTAGCCTCTAAGCTGTTTAAAGTCTAATAATTTAACAGCTAGCACGAAATATTTGTACTGTTCCATTCACCATTCAACCCATTATCAATTCCCCCCCCCAATCCCACCCCCCCCCCCCCCACCCCCCCCCCCCCCCCCCCCCCCCCCCCCCCCCATTTTCCCTCTTTGGTAATTTTGGTTTCTTGATTTTGTATTGGAGGCATCCTCAGAAACAAAACAAGAACTTCTTTGCTAGAAACAACAAAAACATATTGATTCTGCGAATGGCTCATCTTCCATTTATGAATCCACTTCAAAAGGGTTTGTGTTTAGCTTTCTTCTTTTCGTATCAGGGGTACTATGTGAAGAATTTGCACATGAGCCAAAGCCAACTGTTGTTCCATCAGTTTTGTAGCTCAAGCATGCTGCCCTCCAGCCCCCAATTGGACTTTGGGGAAAATATGTTGCTACTGAAGCACTTGTTGCACTCTTTATTGACCCACCAATCAAAGAATCATTTAACATTTTTATACACTTGAGAATCCTCTCCTGCAAGAAATAAAAGAAACAAATGTACATTTAGTGTTGATCAAACATAAAATGATGGTATCTTCAAAAGATTTATGTTCACTTTATTGGCCTTTTGGATCACTAACTTTACCTTTTTTACATGTTGAGTAAGAACAGAAAATGCTTTCTCAGAATCAACTGTTTTGGTTTCCCCTTTAACAGATATTGCCACTGCTGCTGCAACCTCAGAAGGCTTGAATTCCAAGAAGTCAATCCCTGCATTCAATTCCCACCCACCAATATAATCATAACATTTATCAACTATATCTACCATTATTGTGGCCATAGATATTAATACAAGTAGTACCAGTCGCGTAGCTAGAACATAGATTTAGTGGGGGACAAAATTTGATTTTCACAAAGAAGTGTTTGATAATCTTTATTTTAAATGAAGCAAATCAAAATTATATCATTAACAAACTAAACTTTTTTATTAATTTATAGAAACATTTAATAAAATTTTCGGATTAAGCGGGTGCTCTGAGTAGTACTAGCTAGTACATGGTCAAGAGTAAATTAAGAGGGGACCTAATCCTAACCTTTGATAATGCTTGTTATGAGTTGGATTGATCTCAAGAACAAAGCTCTCAGTAGGATTTGATCATCATCATCATTGATCTTGCGGATGAAATAGTCTAGGAAAGAAAATGGGGTAACTGCTTGCATCCTCCACTTCAATGTGCTCAGCACCAAAAGTTCCATTCTTTGTATGGTTTTAGCTTCAAATAAAAACTTTGATTCACCCACCTGTAATGACACATTCATCATCATCATCATCATCAGGACATGTATAGATTAAAAAAGAAACATTACAATAGTAACATATGTAATGGAGAAACGTTGACCTGCAAATCTAAGTATAATGGAACTTCAGTCTCCTCCATTTTGGCTGCAAGAGACAAACATGCCACAGCCAATAGTTGCATCATCCAAACTTTACCCTTCTACAGATTGCATAATTACAATCAAATTAAAGATTAGATGCAACAAGGAACTAAAATGAATGCCAAATTTGGCTCAATCTTCAACGACTTACTGGTAATTCATATGCAGAGAGAAATCTGTCCACATAGTTTATGGATAAATATAAACAAAGAGGTCCAAAACCGAAATGAACATGAACCTGCTGAACCAATTAGGCCATTAGCATTGGTCATAAATGAAAAGCTTACAAGTAAAGAATCAACCAAACAATTGAATGAAACAAAACAGCAAATAGCAATGAAATTGAATCACTGCAAATCATATTTAACAAAATAAAAATAAAAATAAAAAATGAAGTAATCAAATTAATTTAAAGGGAACCCACCCACCTTGGCAATCCAATCAATGGCTTCTTGTCTAGCCAACAAGTCCAAATCTCCAGATTGGAGCCTCTTCAAGTAATCGTTATTAGGCAAATGGTGGCATTCTTTTTCAAGAATCAAAGCCAAACACTCATCACTCTGCACTGGCAACATATATCCATAATCATCATCAAAGCTCCGGCTCCGGTTTCTATGATGATGTGTTCGATGATACCCATTATGCCACGTGTCCTCAATCACAAACTCCTCCTTTACAGACCCATTGATATCATCGAAAACACTGCTGTCTTCCTCAGCACACAGAAGGCTTGAAACCGCATAGTCAAAACTTGGTGCCATTAAACAAAATGTAGTATTTTTATTTTTATTTTTATTTTTTTTTTGTGTTTGTGTTTGTGAGTGTAATGTAAAAAGCAAAGATTTGAAGAACAAAGAATGGGATTGTGAAGGTATATATAATAAGAACAAAAAATAAAAATAAAAAATCTATAGAACTCTCAAAATCTATGCTGCCTCTTTTACTCAAAGGAAGCTGTGGCCTGGTCCGCCTGGAGAGGCTTAAAAGAGAATGCCCCTTAGGGTAAGTGAAATTTACAGAAATGACTATATTTATTTATTTTTTATTTTTATTTTAATAACCAAGCACATGAGTTTTGAGAATAATTCTTTTTGATACCACTATTTTATGAGTGAAGTAGTACGATTGATTAATAAATATATAACATGTGAAATTATATTAAATATAATTACTATATAATTGAAAGTATATTATTAAAATTATTACATGTGTGATGTGACATCATTTTACATAATATTTTTAAGATTTAACTGTCATTGGCTAATAAAATCCTGAACTTTAACATCTCTTGAACCCCTTAATAATGTATTTAAGTGCGTTTTGTATAAAGAGTTGTTTTGTTTATTTATTACAATAAAAAAATTTATAGAAATACTTATTACAGTTAATATATATCGAAAATAATTAAAATCTTTTGAAAAAATAACTATGATCGTCCTACATGTAATTTAAAAGAGGATGACCATTTTTTTCTAAATTTTGTCTTTAAAATTGGGAATTAACCATTTTCATCAGATTTTAACTATTTTTTTTAAGCTATTAACTATTGATAATCATTTCTCATTATAATAAATTATTAAAACAACTCTTTTAAGAAAAACACTTAATACACAACCCACAATATATTTGAAGGGTTTGAGGGATGTTGGAGTTTAGGATTTTTGTTAGTTAAAGGTAATTTGATCTAAAAGTAGGGGTGATAAAATGAATCGAATTTGTATCGAATCATATATGAATCGAATCAAAATGTGATGGATTCGTATTCGATTCGTTTATTAAACGAATCTCAATATCAGTGTCGTATTCGATTCGTTTATTACATGATTCGAATACGAATATCATTTAGTCATAATATTATTTAATAATATAATTTATCATAGTTTATTTACATTAATTTTAAATATATACATATGAAATATGTAATTAATTATTTACTAAAAATACCTCACTAAATATTGACAATATTATTTTTATATGGTAATTAGTCATAATTTCTCGAATCTTAATTGAAAAATAACAGTAACTAGTAAAATAAAATAATTAAACGAATCTCTAACAAATAACGAATTAATGAGTTTAGATTCATATTTGATTAGTTTAATAAACGAATCGAATCAAATTGACTCATTATTAAACGAATCCATTTTTCCAAACCCGTATTTACTTTTAAAGCGAATCGAATCGAACGAATAAACGAATCTTAACCCAATTAACCACCCCTATCCAAAAGTCACGTGTTTGGTTATTAAAATAATAAATTTAGAGCTTGGTTCTTTAATAATTAATGAAACTTAATGGGTTTTTATATAAATTTCCTTTGGGTAAAGGAAGAGAAACTGGGAAATTTATAATACAAAATAAAAGGAAAGAATTAGAAAAAGGACAATTACAAGATTTTGTAATTTGTATAAAGAAAGATTGCTAGCTAGCAAAAACAAAGACGAGTATTGTATTGTTGTATCTTCTAAATACACAATTCTTATAAAATATTATTGTTTTATTTGTTTTAGTCGTTTTCTTTTTCTTCTTCCTTTTATTTTATTAATAGTATAGGGTCCGCACTTGTGTGGGTTGAGTACATTATTGACTATGATTTCACATCATAACAAAATTTTTAATAAGATTTTAGGTATTGATCTTGTAAATGATCCGGATCTAGTTCATTACTTCATTTTATAGTTTAAATGAGACAATTGATTTACTTATATTTAATATTTATGTCTCATTGTTTATCTATCAATTCTCTAACAGTGTTTATAATTCACATTAAAGTTTCTTTCTCGTCTTACTCTCTTATTTGAAAATATATTCCTAATTATAAATAACTTTAAAAATATTTAATTTTTTTTGGATGAATTCCAATAAAATTTAATGTAATTTATTCAATTTAATCTTAATTTTTTTTCGAACTTGAAATCTTGACCGTCACTATGCAATAGCTAATAATCAAAGTCTGTATCATGAAAACACAACAAATAATAAAAAATTCATGAAAAACTTATAAAAATAATTTAAAGTAAAATGACAAATAACAATATACCCAAAAACTAAAAAAATTGGTGGTTTTTGTTGACAACTGCTATTTATGTCTCTTATTTTAGTAGGAGATTATATTATAATATTGTTACAGGTTTTTTATTTAATTTTATAAGTTACTAATAAAAAATTAATTGTAAATATTAAGTGTCATGATTTTTGTAATTTTAATAAGAGATTACTATATATATTTTTATTGAATAGGTAATAAAAAAATTAATTATAGAGATTAAGTACCATATATTTTTTTAATGAAATTTATTTTTATAATTTAATAATAAGAAATTATATTATTACTTAATTAAATTAATATATTTCTTATTTTAATATGAGATTTTGTTTTTATATTGTAATAGGTTTCTTATTTAATTTTACTTTTAATAATAAACAAAATATAAAGATAATGTAATTTTATAATTTAATAATAAATATGAGATTTTATTTTTATATCATAATATGTTTCTTATTTTAATTATTATTATTTTAATTTAATAATTTTAAAATAAAAAATTAACTTAGAGATATTTTAATTTTATAATTTAATAATAAAAAATTAATTATAGAGATTATGTGTCACATATTAAATTGATAGGTTTCTTATTTTAATAAGAGATCATATTTTTATTTTATAATAGATTTCTTATTTATTATTAATTAATTAATTAAATTAATAGGTTTCTTATTTTAATAAGAGATTATATTTTTATATTGTAATAAGTTTCTTATTTTAATTATAAAATTTAATAATAAAAAATTTTAAATATATTTTAATATTATAATTTAATAATAAATAGGAGATTCTATTTTTATATCACAATAAGTTTTTTATTTTAATATCTTATTATTTTAATTTTATAATCTTAAAATAAAAAAATTAATTTTAGAGATATTTAATTTAATAATAAAAATTATTGTAGAGATTATGTGACTCGTATTAAATTAATAGATTTCTTATTTTAATAGGAGATTATGTTTTTATTTTATTATAGGTTTCTTATTTATTATTAATTAATTAATTAAAGTAACAGATTTCTTTTTTTAATCAAAGAATATTGTATATTGTAATAAATTTTCTTATTTTAATTATACAGTTAATAATAAAAATTATAAAGATATTTTAATATTATAATTTAATAATAAATAAGAGATTCTATTTTTATATCGCAATAAGTTTCTTATTTTAATAACTTATTATTTCAATTTTATAATTTTAAAATAAAAAATTTAGAGATATTTAATTTAATAATTTAGTAATAAAAATTATTGTAGAAATTAGGTGACACGTATAAAATTAATACGTTTCTTATTTTAATACAAGATTATGTTTTTATTTTATTTTAGATTTCTTATTTTAATTTTTAATAATAAAACTAAATTTAGAGATATTTTAATTTTATAATTTAATGTATTCTTATTGTAACTAGCATAGAGGCCGCACTTTGTGCGGGTTTAACATATATTTTAGGTATTGATCTCATACATCCTCTGCATCTTGTCGATTTTATAGTTTAAGTGAGACAATTGATTTACTTACACGTAATATTTATGTCTTATTCATCTATCTCTCAGTTCTCAAATAATATATATAATTCATTATGCAAGAAGTCAATAGCTATTAGGCAGAGTTTGCATCCTGAAGCACAATAGATAATAAAAAAATTCATGAAATAAAAAAACTTATATAATTAATTCAAAATAAAATAACAAATAACAATAGACCCGAAATCCAAAAAATTAACTAGGTTTTGTGGCGGCTATTATTTATGTTTTATATTTTAATATGAGATTATATTTTTATATTGTAATAGGTTTTTCATTTTCATTTTATAATTTAATAACAAAAATATTAATTGTAGAGATTATGTGTCACACATATTTTTTTTTTATTTTAATAGAAGATTATAATATATATTATTATCATAATAGGTAATAAAAAATTAATTGTAGAGATTAAGAGTCATGTAGCGCGATGAGAAAATTTAATAATGTTTAACTTAATATATATATATATATATATATATATATATATATATATTATGATTTAATAATAAAAAATTAATTGTAGAGATATTTTTATTTTATAATTTTATAATAAAAAATTAATTATAGAGATTGAGTGCCACATATTAAATTAATATGTTACTTATTTTAATAGGAGATTATGTTTTTATAATATAATAGGTTTCTTATTTTAATTTTTAATAATAAAAAATTAATTTTAGAGATATTATAATCTAATGTATCCTTATGGTAATGAGTTTATTATTTAATAAATTTATTAATTTAATTATATAACTTTAATACTAAGTCGCCACATGGTGGGATGAGAAAGCTTAAATTTTTTTAACTTATACTACTACTAGTTAACATTTGCCTGATAATTAGTTTTAAGAAATAATAGCATGTTTCATATATAAATGAGCTATTTCAATTTAAAGTTTTGACTTAAATCTAAATATCAAAATATTAGGTCATTGATTTTATGAAATCAATGATGGATGAATTATCATCGTCAAATGTTATTTTGATTTTGAATACCTACGAGTGGATTGACTTTAATCAATGACTAGATAATAGATATGGGAAATTATATTTCTTCCACCCGATGAATAGGGAAAGTGTTGTTTTCTACAAAAGTTTAAAAGTGTTCGCTTTTTCACATGTTGTTTGAAATTTATTTTGTTTTCCACTTTTTGTTAACATCGTTAGTTTACCGTTTGGTTTCAAAAGG
>SKCR01028486.1:0-19128 GCA_019454045.1 Zanthoxylum bungeanum
TGTTGAATATTTCTAGAGAATTGGGTAGGCACGGTGCTTTGCTAGAAGCCAACCATGTCTTGTAAATCGGTAAGAACGTGGTACGAGGTACGCATATGTTCAGATAGTCCGACAACCGGATTTACTGCCAACATATCCAGGGATCTCTTGGGTCGCTTCCCAAAGACTCATCGATGACACTTGACTCAAATAGAATTAATCTGAGATTAATTATGAGAGAGAAAATTAATCTGGGATTAATTACGGCAATATTTAATCTGGGATTAAATTCGTACGGAAGAGAGAACACGATTAATTTAGAATTAATCGGTAAAATAAATTTAACAGTTAAATTGGATTTTTCTATTTAATTTATTTATTTGGGATAAAATAATATATCGGATATATTAATTGAAATTAGATTTCAATACGAAATTAAAGTTGGACTTTAATACGAGCGAACGAATTAATTTAGAATTAATTCGTAAGTGACTTTCGTAATAATTTTGTGAGGCATCGTTATTTAATTAAATTGGATTTAATTATTTAGCAACGGAAAATTCGTTTAGTTGGATTAAACAGATCCGGGCCCAAAGTATATTTGTTGAGCCAATTTGAATTTTGAATTCAAAATTGGTGGGGCCCACTTCACATATGCCACACATGTGAATGTGGTAGTTGGCAAAGTGGTTGGAAGCCATTAATCAAATACCACTTGTTTTTCACCTACCAAGTTTTGCTTTTTGGAAACAAAACTCTCAACAACCAAGTTTTGTAACATGTGAACATAATACACACAACACAAAACTATATCCCTACACAAGCCTCATTGTTGTGAGCTTCATGCCTTTCCTCCTTTGATTTTGCTTCAAAATGAAACATTGCTAGCACATAAGGAGTCAACTAAGGTGATAGGGAAACTCATCCTTGAGTTGGAAACAACATATAAAGCTTGGAGCTTCAACTACATCTCAAATATTTTTGAAATCTCAAATCCATTCAAAGTAAGTTTTTTGTGCAAACTTCTTTAATATTCACACACAAATCATTCTTATATGTCATTGGCATGTCTAGGACACTAACACTCATGCTTCCTATCTTCCTCTTATCTTTATTTTCAAGTCATTCTTGATCCATCCAAGCATATTTCCAAGCATGGTAAGCTTCATTTCTCTTTTCATCTTCTCATTTTTCAGTTTTGGACAAAGAAAATGAAGCCCCAAATTCGCACCACGCATACCCTATTGATTGGATTTGTTTAATTGGCCTTGATGGTGTTGTTAGCATGTATTTTTAGAAAAATCTTGGTAGTATTAGCATGGAATGAAGTTTTTATGTGTATGAATATGTTGGGGGAAATTATGCTTTGTTATGGGTGATATTCTAGACATGTTGTAGTTAGAGAAGTGCTCATGTGAAGGTGTTAGTGTGATGGTAGTGTTGGAATTGATTGTGCCAGTGACAATGGAGAACTGGAATTGGCCTTGAAATCAGGCTAGCATCGCAACGCGTATGGGTTATCATCGCGACGCCGAACATGTGAATGCTCTCCACCTCAGGTCAGGTCATGTGAGAGACGCCGAATAGATGAATGCTCACCACCTCGGGTCAGGTAGTGTGAGCAACGTTGAACATGAAAATACCATATTCCTCAGGTCGGTGCATGTGGGAGTCACGATGAACATAGAAATACGCTCTACCTTGGGTCAGTTCTGTGTTTGTCTAGGGTCGGTCTTATGGAAGCCTTGGGTCAGTTATGTGGGAGCCTCGGGTTTGATTATGAGAGTGTCGCGATGCCCAACACCCAGCGTCGCGACGCGGAGTAAGAAAATCTCTTTATTTCAGTCTGATCATATGAGCATCGCAACGTGCAAGACCTGGTGTCGCGACACGCAGCAAGACCAGTTTCATTCCATTTTGGTTTTGTCCTATGATGTTAAAATCTGTTAGCACATTAGTCCCGACATGTATGCAATATGCATGAGCATCCACTACATCAATGACTATGATTAACTCCTAGTTTATATATGCTAACAATACTCGAATACAAGATGGACTAGATTTTCTGTAGGAACCTCTTCAGTCTTATCCAGGATCATTGGTAATGCTTTTCAATCTGTGAGTGGATCTTTTTTTTCAAGTTGATATTTATTTATTTTTCTGAAATGAGACTTACTTTTAGGCGCATATGGTGTTAGCCAAATTGATTTTAATATATATTATGAATGAGCATGTTTTAGACAGATTTGATTTTAAAAACATGATTTTTATGATTTTTGGAGGCATAAGGGAAACACCCACCTCATATAAGACTTGTGGAATTAACAGTTATTAGAATTGATGATTATAAACATGTGCACATGTAGATCAGGACTGGGGGGTTGATACGTAACGCCTATAGATCCTAGATTTCAGGGCTAGGGGGACGGCGATACTTAACGCCCTATACCTTAGATTCAGGGACGGGATGGTGGCATGCATTGGGGGGCGGTGATAAATAATGCCCTAATGACATGGATTTACACATCTGGCTCTAGTTCAGTGGCTTGGGGGACGGCGATAAGTAATGCCCCAAGACCACTAGTTAGGCGTACGAGGGGACAACGATACGTAATGCCCCAATGCGTCAGGTTTTCTACAAACCTTCAGATATATGGTTTTCAGATACAGTGGTTTTATGACAGAGTTTCTACATAACGTTTTTATGAAAGAGTTTTAAAAAGAATTTAGTTTTACAGAAAGATCCTAGAATTTTACAGACATGGAGGATTTCCAGAAAAGTTTCATAGAAAAGGAATTGTTCAGATAAGAAAGAGTTTTCAGAAAGAATCAATTTTCTAGAAATATTTTCAATTTCAGAATCATGAATTTTTCATAAAAGCATCATAGTTTTCGTTTTAAAACTGTCCACTCATTAGGTCATTCAAACAATCTAACCCCCCACTCCCAGTGTTTCTATTTTACCGGATTACCCGGAGGACTAACCCGACAGGATGGATACTGATGGCAGTCACTATGGTGTTTTAGTCCACCAGATTGAGTATAGAGGTTCACCACAGTCAATGTCAAAGTAAAATTGCATTTATGTCAATAGTAATGTATAAGTCTTTGTAATGTGTTAAAAGTGTCAAATAACATGATCGTAAAGAGATGTATCATCGGGTTCATAGTTATGAGTATTAAGTTGCATTTTATGGTGTTGAGTTGGGCAATGGTCTCTTGTGTATGAGTTTGCATTTGAGATGAGACTAGTAGTAATGATCATAGTCAAAGGCTCAGAGGGATAGGTCAGCATATTCCCTGCCGGTAGCATCTCCGGAAGAGGGATGTTACATGTGAGCAGAAACTTATTTATGGGGTCCACTTCCTACTATGGAATTAAATTTAATTATTGAATTCCCATTTTTAATTGGGGATTGCGGTATTACGTAAAATAGTGGGAGACACTACTAGGTTAAAAATCCATGACATAGACAATGACTATTATAATGGAAAAGATAACTAATCCATCGCTTATTCTATCGTGTATATAGAATTAAAACATCTAATCAACTGCATGTATACATTATATATTTTTTCTGACTTTACTTCTGGTTACAGGTTTCTAAAATAGGTTCTAGATCAAAGTAGGCTTAAATATAATATAAATTAGTCTAAATCATTGGAAACTGTTGTTTTAATTCTCTTGCAGAATTAAAATGGTTAGTGACTTAGTTGCTAAGTCACAATAGATAATCTAGATAAATATCTATTTAGGATATAATTAGGTAGATAGAATAGTTTTTAGTCAAGTAAGGATTGACATGAATTAGTTAGTGTCTTGAGATTGTTGACTAGTATTAAGAAAATCTCATTAGGTATTTGTTTGTTTGATAATGACGTTTCTTACCTTTAGAAGGTTTAGCAGGAAAATTAGAAAGCTAAAGAAATGAGATAAACATAGTTGTTTGTAGAGAATATCGATTCTTTTATCACCGATAGTTATAAGTATTGGATATTGGATCTCTCATTTAGTTGTTAAAAATTTATTATATGACTATTTTGATATACAATATCAGGACTTGTAACACAAACGTTATATTTCTCTGTCTGTCAGAAAATATTATTGTGTACACATTTGGAATGAGTTATTTATGTCTACACAATAATGATAATGTTTTGGTTAGTTGTTTGTCTTATATAAAATGTTGTTACATATTTGATATAACTAGTAGTGTCATTGACGTAAAGATAAATATTAAGAAAATATTCAGCAATGTAAATAACTTAGAATTGTAGTTTTTAAATTTTCTCATTTTAAGCATTGGATGCTTATCTCATACAATAAATGATGGTCTGATATGAGATCACATATCCATTTAATGAATAGTGTATTCATAGATAGTGATCAAATCTCATTTAACCAATGATCGTCATTGGATTGTAAATTTATTAAACTAATACATTAGATGTATGCAGTTTAATGAATCATATTACTCTAAATAGTTTTCTTTACTACTTAAATTTATTGATAAATTATCATCAGTTAATTACATGTTCTTGAAGAAACTCATATTGAATACCTTAAGGGATTCGTGGAATTTTCAATCTGTTCTGATGAGACACAAATCAAATATTTCGATTGGTTCAAAGAGTTTTGATCTCAAGTTTGAAAACTGTATCTTTTAAAGTTCATCATGAGTCTTTGAGTTGTTCAAAGATGTTTGATACGATCAAACAAGTGAATTTATCAGAAATTATTTCTAAGATTATTTAATAAAAGACTATGATTCTTACTCAATATTATCCTTCTACGATTCCATCATGATGGAATCGTAGAATGGGAGGAATCGAATCATATATAACTTGATTTGTTTTATATTGAGTATTACCGAATTATTTTCGATACTATTAGGGTTATGCTCCAGTAACACTAATTCATTTTTTTTTATGTTCTATTAGTTTCTACGTTTACATATACGATATGTATAAGTAGAAATTTAAATCTTGCATTCTTTAGGTAAAATACACAACTTAGTATTAAGATATCCATTTTGGTATAGCCTTTGAGTTTCTGCTCTGCTAAAATCACAGGTTTGGTATACCAGCTTATGGAGTCTATTTGTAGACTCATAAGAGCTTTCCAGAAGCGCGGTTTATATTTTTGATTACGTAATCATATTTTCTGATTCTATCAAAATGTAGAGAATACAGATGTGTTCATAGGGTCAATAGAAGCGTACAAAATTCTTTCTAAGTATAACTTTTCATTATTAAGGTAATAATGATATGTTTGTCAGGTAAGAGGTTTACATGAGTTTACCTTCTCTCAATGAAAGTATTGGGAGTAGTGTTTATTATATTTGATATAAAGTTTTATATTTGATATAAAACTAAGAGACTCATGAGACACTCTTATTAGTCATGGATTGGATATGATCTAATAAAATACATTACTTGACTATCTATATAACATATAGTATATTTGTTTGACAGTTAGTGTGTCTTTTATATATATAGTATTAATCTTTCGTAGATGATGATTCCTCAGTCGAAAGAGAAATTGATTAGAAACTCTAATCAATCTTATACATTATAGGATGATGGCATAATGCATATTGTATTATGTATGATTAAAGATATCAATTTAGTCATAAATATTGCGAGTTATTTTGATATACTATAGACTATAGAATGACCTTAAAACATGCTCTGTAATATCTTTGAGATATTAATAATGATTTTCTAATTCATGGAGATAATAATCCGCAATCATTAGAGTCATTGATATCATATTTTGTCATAATGAGTCAGAATAGATGAAGTGAAAGTGTCACAATTGATTCTATTGTACGAATGGAATTATTAGCAACTTGCAAAGTATTGACTTAAGAAGTTGCTAAGTGACTTTGTGTATTAGAAATTTTGCTACTGATGTTCTACTTCTGGTTGTCTGTAGAGTATTGTGGATTAGATTCTTAAAAACTTAGACAACTAAGTAGCCAAAGCGCAATATTATTGTCGCATTTACGGACTATCAATGTAGATCTTAGGTTTTACATAGTGTGAATTATAATGACCAATGGAGACATCTAGGTTTGTTTAACAAACTAAATGAAATATAGTGGACCTACTCTCTGATGTCTACCTCTTAAGTGTTAGGTGGATTTTTGAGGGCTATGAGTATATAATAAACATAGGTCTGTGTATATGATATTATGGATTGGTACTAGAGAAAATGAGAATCATTAATGGGGTTAGTACTCTGAGCGCCAATTCATATAGTATTTATGACATGTTTATAAATACAAACAATCATTTTTTTATCACCCATTTAATGATAACACCTCTTGTCTTTTATATAATATTTGATGAAAAAGACTCAAGAATATTTTATAGTCACACAGTTACAACAAGGCTTGTAATTGACAATGGGAGGTGTCACTATTTGTAATATATTCTCAAATAAAGTTACTGATCAAGATTTGTTGACATAGGTCGGTTAGTAAAATATGTTGAAACCAGTACATGTCGTATATCGAGATTTTGTCTAATGGTTTATCACAATAAACTGTGAGTCTTGAGAGACTTGTATAGGCATGTAGGTGTTTATTTGATGAGCACTAAACGACTCATCGAAATTATTCCTAATAGATGGCACACCAATGTAAATAGGAATCTTCCCGAGTCGAGTACTATATCTAGTCATTTGACTTGAGATACTATTGTGGATGTATGAGTGATCTTCCACACTTTGACAACATTCACATCATCGATCAATCTAGACAAGACCTCCGCATGTTCGTTGGGTGTTGACCGATGTTCATGATATCTTGTGATGTATCTAAAGAGGATTCGTCAATCTCATGTGTGGGATTTAGACATCCACTTCGTGACCTTTAAATCTATAGTCATAGTACATTATGGAAATGAGCTCCGAATATTGATTGAGAGAGCATGAATATATCATGACATATATATAAATTATACAATACATAGATTTAGCGTTTTCATCTATATATCTGGTACAATTCGGATAGCCTATGACGGAGGGAGTATAGGTATGCTTAGACCACGACTTGTATGGTTTAGCGTGGTTATCTGTTTTCGTCATAATTTGTGATTGTGTGATTTATAGGTACGAAATGCGTTTTGTGATAGATATATCTGAACCTAGAAAGTTTCACTAATAAAGTATACTCGTAGAGCATAAGGGAAATTAATTATAAATATTATGGATTAAACGTAACTCTACATATGTCGGGGTATTTTTGTATCTAATGTGTATATATATGATACATAATTAGATTAGATACACATCGGTTCCAATTGAATTTTGACACATGTCAATAAATAATTATTTAATTATTTAAAGGTTAATTAATTTAAATAATTATTTATTAAGAATATTCTTGGAATATTCTTTATAAAACTTATAAGATAAGCTAGATGTGGAAAAAATAATGGCCATATATTTGTGCAATATTTGACATCATTTTTAGCCATAAATTGAAAATTATCAAAATGATTAAAATACATTTTCCCCTATATAAGCTAAATTTTCGGTCAAATGGTTCATTTTATGGCTTGGAAATTTTTCTTTATGAATTGTTCATGGAGTGATAGTAAAATTAGGGTTTTATTAAGGTTCGATCAATTCACCAAAATTGGAGAAGATAGAAGAACAATTGGAAGTAACCAAAAATTTGAGAAATTAAGGTAATTTTTAATTTTATTTGGTTGAAATTATCTCCTTTTATTTCTAATTGATTATATTTGATATATTTATGATTCTTTCACTATTTGGTATTAATTGATGTTTAGAAACCGTAATAGGAAACCTTTGATGCAGATGTAAAATCAATTAAGCTAATTTGTGTAATTAGGCATAATTAAGGTGTGAGACACCAAATTGCTATTTTAGTGCTGCTTAAGACACTCCTTTGTGACCTATAATTTCTCTTGAGTAACAGTGGTTGACTCTCAATTGGTCATTAGGGACTTGGATTTGCATGATTTTGAATTAATTAGAAGAATAATTTGATTAATTCTGTAATTAATTCAATTGCGGTTTAATTTGTGAAATTGATATGTTGTGGATGAAATTGAATGTGTAACAATGTGTAGGAAAAATTGTAATAAATTCTCTTAATATATAGATAAATATAGGATAGGTATATCCCTTGGAAGTGTCTTGTGGGAAAAGTACAAAGGTGAATGGACATATCCTCTAAATTAAAAGGATGCATCTTTAGGCCTTTAAAGGCATTAGGAAATGGTATAACCCTTAGGAGGGTTACACCCTAAACCAAAGAGTGTCTTCAAAGACACCCTTCCATGCCTATAAATTAAGAGGCCTTGAGATCATTTGTAGTATCCAGAAAATTATATAAGTCTTTCACAGTCTAGAGAGTCATCTTGAAAGAGAGAGTTTCCTTTATTTTCCTTGTTCAACTTCTTATGAAATGAGTGCCCCTACTACAAGAAGCATCTCATTAATCCTGGGAGAACATTGGCCACAAGATATTCGTTGAGCACCGAGGCGGGGCTAATAAGTTCTTAAGGACAGAGACAACTCCACTTGGATCCTGTTTTTATCATCTTCAATTTCTCCAGGTTTTTCTAAGTTTCATGGTTTAAGTTCTTATTTTTAGTATGTTAATTGATTAATGCATGTTAAATTTATTTAATGACACATATTCTCCAAAAATCTTAAGAACTTTTTAGTTTCTATGTGTTATTAGATCTGTTTTGCATGCATTTAAGTATATCCTGCCTGGAAAATATGTTATGTGCATGAAAAATACGTCTGGGCGTTCGAACGCTCGACGAACGCATAGGCAAAAATTATGTTTTACGTCGTTTCGTTCGAACGCGTCTTTAAACACAACTCGAACGCTAATATTTTACTAAAGTACGTTCAAACGCGTTTACGAATGCAATACGAATGTGAGCTCTCAGGAAAACTTCATTCGAACGCATTTACGAACGCTACACGAACGTGAACCCACAGGAAAGTTTTCGTTCAAACGGATGAATGAACGTGATACTAACGAAATTAATCTTAGAATTATTTTAGATTCAAAAATAATAACATAGACTTAGATTAATTTATATTACCATATGATATACATGTATAGCATATATGCAGTAATGTTAACTTAGTAAAATCATATATTGTATTATTATAAACTTGGTAGTATAGGATTAAGTTAAATTAGGGTGTTCAATTATCACAAGTATATACATAGTGATAAAGTTGAAAATTAATTGTGTGTTGCATACTTGGCTGAGAATTAAAAGTGTAACTTTACAAAAGTGATTTCGTCCAAGCTTGATTGACTTATACATATACACATACAAATTTACACATATTTATTATTGTATTTTGAATTGAAGTGTAATACTAAGTTTGAATGTCTAAGATATTCTATTGAGAAAGTGTTTAAAGGATATTCTGTTAACAAGGCGATAAGATCCTAAGTGGGTAGGGATTTAAGTGGTTACTCTGGACCCCCATCGTCCTCTGGAAATTTTTCTTTATTCATTTATCATAAGAAATCTTAGTCGTAAATTCAATGACTTGTGTTAATTGAACTACTGTCTAATATAACAACGAGTGGATTCTTAGTATATCACTTAAACAAGATCATACATTTGATCATTGTGTAATTTGTCTTTTGTAGACTTATTGATTACTTTTGGTTTTTCCAGTTACACATGGCTAGTGAAAATATCACAGTACTGGTCGCTCATTGGGAGAAACCAGAAAAGTTTGGTGGAGCCAACTTTAAACAATAGCATAGCAAAATATTGTTCTATCTGACAACACTGCAGTTGGTAAAGTATCTCAAAGATCCTCCAAGTCTTGTGGATGGAGAAACAGAAATAGCCAAGCAACTACGAGAAGAGACATGGTTATCAAACAAATTCTTGTGCAAGAACTACCTCTTTGGAGGACTTGACAATACCATGTATAATGTGTACTAAGGCATGACTTCTGTGAAGATTCTCTGGAAATCTCTCGAGAAGAAATACAAAACCAAGAATGCTGGACATAAGAAATTTATCGTGGGTAGGTTTCTGGACTACAAGATTGTAGATTCAAGGATGGTGATGTCTTAGTTGGGTGAACTTCAGTTAATCATTCATGAAATATTTGATGAGGGAATGAAACTCAGCGAGACGTTTCAAGTTGCCACAATCATTGAAACGTTACCTCCATCATGGAAGGACTTCAGGAGCTATCTGAAACACAAAAAGAAACATATGAGTCTTAGAGATCTTGGAATTCGATTAAGGATCGAAAAGGACAACATGAAGTCCGAGAAGGCTAGCTACAAGACTATGGAGTCTAAGGTCAACATTGTCGAGGGTGGAAAAGATAGCAAAAAGAGAAAGAACAGTGGAGCTGATTCTTCCCAAGCAAACAAGAAGTTCAAGGGGAAGTGCTACAATTGTTGGAAAAATAGTCACATGGCAAAAGATTGCAGAAATAAAAAGTCTCAGGACAAGGGCAAGAAAAAGAAAAATATGGCTCATGTCACTGAGGATGAGCAGCTTACTGATGAGATCTCAGAGATGAACCTTTCAGCAGTTGTAATAGAATCCAACTTGGTTGGGAATCCGAGAGAATGGTGGGTAGACATTGGGGCTACTCGTCATATCCGTGCTGATAGAAAGATGTTTTCCTCGTATCAGAATGTCGATGGTGGCGATCATCTGACAATAGAAAACTCGTCTACCTCTAGAGTGGTTGGACAAGGCATAGTGGTTCTGAAGTTGACATCTGGGAAAGAGCTTACATTGAAGAATATTTTACATGTTCCTGATATTCGGAAGAACTTGGTTTTGAGTTCACTCCTTAGCAAGAATGGTTTCAAGCTTGTATTTGTTTCTGGTAAGTTTGTACTGACTAAGAATTATGTCTATATAGGAAAAGGATACCTCACTGAGGGCCTCTTTAAGTTCAATGTAATGACTGTCAATCGACACAATGCTAATAATAAAACTACATCTTTCGTTTATATTATTGATTCATAAAATATATGGCAGAAGAGGTTAGGACATGTTAATTATGATACAATACATAAATTAATTAACATGGATTTTATACCTAAATTTATAATTGATAACCAACATAAATGTGAGGCTTGTGTTGAAGCAAAAATAAATAGAGCATCATTTCATTCCATAGTACGTAGTTCTGAACCCTTGGAACTTATACACACTGATGTGTGTGATATGAATATTGTGCAAACTGTTAGGGATATGCCCTATACCCAACTTGTGGATGGGCTATATGTACATGTATTTGTAATATTTTCATTAATTAATAAAATGGCAATCTTTATTATACGTGTCTTACATAAATTATATGAATCATCAAACACTGTAATAAAGCCCTTGGAGTAATAAGATGATGGCTTCCATGTCTTATGAGAATCATTACTCTCAAACATTCCTAGTCATAGTTTTGTGAATAATTTGGGCTTTCACAAAGCGGAGAGACTAGCATGATGATATGATCCGCCCTTTAGTGGGGTAGGCGATCTCATAGGCTACTAGCAAAGATCCGTCCGCTTGGTGTATCATATGTATGCATTAGTTACTTGTGTCCATCGAACTGACCGCCGAAAGTTTTCACATGGAGTGTTTATCCCATGTGTCTGTGAGAACTTTCATGCATCGATTGTATGACTAGTCCTTAGACTTAAGGTCTTTATAATTTTATGTGTGGATCAAATGACTTTGACATTATCCTTCCCCGGTTCAAAAGATCCGGTCATAAGGGTATGATTGGGTCATTTGTGAAACACATGAAGTTTGTAAAGATACAACAGAGAATCGTCACTCTCTCAGATAATATTTTTTAAAGAGTAGTATTCCAGTTCGCTGGTTGATTTGTGTGATCAGTGCTTGAGACTGTGGCCGCAGCGGAAGAATCATGTGAGATTCTTGGGTTAGCACGATTCATTACACTATCAACATCATACATTTGACTATATGGGTAGACAATTTCCATACCCTAGGTCAAACGGTGGGGATACAGTGAGGCGAGGGACCGTATCATATGTAAATCGCATACATAATGGGTATATATCTTTCCTTCTCATTTGGGGGCATTGGCTTGTTGCTATATGTCAACCTTGGTCATTGAAATCGAACAACCATCTGATCAGAGGATAATTTATGTTCGATTAAATTATCACGATTCATTTCATGTCCAACTTGAGGGGAACCCAAAAGGTCACACACAACAAAGTTGAAATCAATGGTTAACAGTGCACATTACAAATTTAACAGCATATATGATTGTTGTAGGAATTGTTCATAAATGGTTCAATGTGTTTAATTATTGAACAGATCATTTATGAGGTTCCAAGTGGCTTAGGGATTGGTGAATGACGATAGGGGCACTTTGGGAATTGGAAAAATGAATAAGAAAATAAATAAATAAATAAATAATCTGCGTTTTTTATTTTTTTTATTTTTTTATTTGTTTTGAATTCCAATTCGGACCAAACTCTTATTAGGGTTTTATAATCTCATTAAACCACTATATTAAGATCCAATGGCTAAGATTTAATTAGTATTTATCCCACATCGGATTCTTAATTATTTTGTTGTCTTTGGAGCACTTATATAAACCCAAAGAATTCCTTACAAATTTTTACACCAAAACCTTTCATATTTTGGGTTTATATAAGTGAGCAACTCTAAAGTTTAATAGTAAGCCACTGATTTTGAGGATCCTTAAGTCTAATTGACTAGAGGAATCTCAAGTTAAAAGTTTTGAGGTATTTGCCTAGGCTAGCACCAAGGGGAAAATACCCGTGCACTCAAGGCGTAGTCTTGCCGTTGAGTTTTGGCTTTGGTGTGTGCACCTTTGGAGGCCACACACTTGGGTGGCTCTTTGGAACGTGGAAGAGCTTGCTGAGTTCGAGAAAAGCTTGTAGATTGGAGGGAGGACTGGAGGAGTCTTCGGTTCAAGTAAGTCTTTTTCTTTCTTTATTTTAATTAGAGTTCTTATGATAGTTAGCATGTTTAGGTTTATGTTCTTTGCATGTTTTATGAGTTTTTATGCTTAGAATATATAGTAACATGCCTAGGCTTGTAGAATAATCAAAACAAATGGGTCTTGGGCAAAGGGATAGCGGTATCATAATTTTTAATTTTCCGCTGCGTACTCGCGGTCGCTTCCCAACAATGGTATGAGCGTGCCGTTTTTTTTTATTAGTTATTTCTCATTTGAATTCGAAATTGGGTGTGTAAAAGCTTGTTGGAAAGCTAACACCCTGAACTTACTTTTAGGCACAAGTTTTGTATGATTTGGTTAAGATTTGAATTATGAAATTGCATTTAAAGTTCACGCATTTGTAAAAAAATGTGATTAGTAAATTTATTTGATTAAAATAAAATGCAATATCATAATTAAATATTAATCAAAGTTATTTAATGCCTAAAATAATTCCATCATATTAAAACTCATATGCTTGATGATTCTATGTATGATTAGAATTGGCATGATTATTTTAGGGTGCAAGCATCTAGAGACTTTCTAAGGAAATAGAGAGTGTATTGTTTATCCCTTAGCTAAGTAATTTTATGTGATGAACTTAGAGATTTATTACCTTTAAGGCTAATAAATATAATCACTTATTTATAATAAAAGACATTATAAAATATACAAGTGGGTGGGACCAAGGCATTAATAAAACTTTCCAAACTAAAGTTAATTTAACCAAAGATATTACTAGAGTTAGATAATGATTTGGTGTCTTCCTTCACTCACTACCTTTTTATAGCCAAAAGGAAAATCTGTGAATACATCTAGATAATCATTTACTCAAAGCTTACCTTAAATCATATTTAAAGTGTTGGACTAATTTGGAGGATCTATTGTTTATTCCTGTCACCAAGGCAATAAGAGCCTAAGAGGTAAGGGTATTTAAGAGAGTTCGCTCCACCCTCCCACTGGGGAATTTTCGATGAAGGAATCCATTTAACAGTTATTCACTTAAACTTTCTAAAATCCTCAATAATAATTTAAGTCTAAAATTTACCTCCCATTGTAAAGTATAGACCCAAAGGGCTTAAACCGTATTGGCAGGACTAGGCTTTACCAGACTGACCAATACCAATTTGTCCCTAAATCGTACTATTGACAATGGTTTAACTTTTCTGAGTCATAAGACGCAGCGACCCTTAGGCGTGGTCTTATAACTTAGTGGCAAAGATTGGGTGTCCACAAGGACTAGCATAGGCTATGGCATGTTTGATTGCCTAACCCAATGATCAAGGAATTGTGAATTATATCATAAATTTGTTGGGAACCTACCTAATTATCGTATTTTATAAGGACCAGCCCTAGTCGGAGTTGTGAAATGATGATAATGAGATCCTTGCCCATAAGAAATCCATCATATTGGGGTTGATGTGATTTGCTTAAAATTTTAAAACAATTGAGTATGAGCAACTGTTGGTTTCTATTAAGGTCCCAAGATCAATAATAAGCATGAAATATGTGAGAATAAAATCGAAGAAGTTGCGGAATACTTACATCGAGCGGTTGAGCGACGGGGCAACGAATAAAAAACCATTTTTTGCCTTGGACTGCATTCGGCAGTGAGCTGAATTTCCTCATTGTTTTGGCTTCGTGGATCAACTTCGTCAAGCTCCAAGCTTCGTGAAATGATTCTCGGCTCATGGGTAGACTTCCATATCACCTTCGCATGTCTCGTAAGTGTGCTAGCACTTGTGATTTTGCCACAAAATCCACTCTTGCTTCCCTTCACTGCTCGATTTTTGACAGAACCAGTGAATATTTTTTGCCTCCATGGACGTGTGAGAGAGAGATGAGTGAAAGAGAGAGAGTTGTGTGTGTTGTTGCAAATTTGTGTATCTTATACACAAATATTAATTTCAAATTCATTTGCATGAATTTGGCTTTTCAAAAGTCAAACTATTAAAGCCAACAACCACACACATAACTCAATCCATCAAGTTGTCAAGTCACATCACTCAAAGTGACTAATGATTTGACGCTTAATGCGACTAGCGATTTGACGCTTGATTTGACTTGCATGCTGCACTCGAATTCGAAATGCGAATGCGCTCGCAAATAATCTCGGGCTCGGGTTTGTTAATTCTAAATTAATGAATTTTCCGTTGCGTCGTAATTAAATAATTACGCCTAGCGAAATCACTATTCACATCGCTAACAAATTAATTCTAAATTAATTCGTTCGCCCAAATTAAAATCTAATTTTAATTCCGCGTCGAAATCCAATTTCGTTTAATATATCAAATATATTAATTTATCGATTAATTCCAAATTAATCGTTATCTCTCTTTAATTGATATTTTATCACAGATAAAATATCTCCGCAATTAATCCCAAATTAACTTTCTCTCTCTTCTAATTAATCCCAGATTAATTTAGAGTGCGAGTCATACGTCATTGGTGAATCTTTGGGAAGCGACCCATGAGATCCCCGGATATGTTGGTAGTAAATTCGGTCGTCGGACTAACCGAACACGTAAGTACCAAATACTACGTTTATACCGATTTAAAAGACAAGGTTGGCCTCTAGCAAAGCGCCATGCCTACCCAATTCTCCGGAAATATCCTTACAGGAATAAAGGATCTATATCAGGCGTAGTATACGAAGTATTGCATATTTCTGTCCATTATCGGATGATCACGTGTTAGGCATGGGGCTGGAATTGTGTCTGCCCCGTACGAAGCAGATGTCGGATATCTGGTAACTAGTCTCTATAATCGGATAAACATGACCTTGTCATTTTATCCCGATGACTGCAGTACTTAGAGTACTAGTACCGTATCCTACGTGACCATCATCTCCATATGATTGGAGTGACACTTCCGTCTTGACATCACACCCAACACACTACAATTCTCAATATACCCAACATTGGCGTACACAGAACCTGTTAAAGCCCTGGACGACCGCAACCAAATTATATTGATTTTCGCAAGTATTAGCGGTACAAGTCTCAGGTTAAGACCAAATACACCTACCCTGATTTCGGACTTCCATAGACACATAGTCATACTACCAATGGAATTCCGAGGGTGTCTATCTAGAGCGAAGCTGTTTCCCGTAGCATCGGTAAAACACAACCTCCTATTACACTTGCATGAGTATCCTATACCCAAATATATGAGAACTATGCAGTTGTGCCCTCACAACGCGCACAAGTGTAATACTAGTCTTTTACGTATTTATCGATGTCCAATCTCGATAATACTCTGACTAGGGATATTTAATGATTTATCCTTCGTGGACTGATACTGTCTTATATCATTCTCCGTCCAGGAACAAATCATAGGGACCTCTTATCATTTATACATCTAGGTGATCTAATCACAAATGATAAGAGTGCAATCTCCTTTGTCACATAGTTAATTTGTACAACAACACAATGATATGTACAAATAGTGACGCTATGGGTCATAATTGTCCAACAATCTCCCACTTGGCCTATAGCCAGTCACTCGAGTGTCTTACACCCGAACTATGTACGGTTGGCTCAAACTGCTGAGAAAAGGCTTTCGTCAGTAGATTTACATGATTATCATCTGATGCGATTTATTCGATCATCACATCGCCAAGATGTATGATCCGAACGAATCAGATGAATAGTTGAAGTATTTATCTGGATCGTTCATGAGACCATTAATTCTTTAGCTTGTGTTAACGCCTAGCTCAGCAGCTAACAGAACTATATCTAATCTAATTAGATTTGTAATCGACCCAGAAGGCTTCTATTACTGCCTCAGCTGCAGCAATAACCCGCATTTGTTGTTTATTCGGTAACAGTATCTTGCATGGAAGATTTCCAGCTCACTGTATCGATATTCAAATGGTATAGTACCGTTTGCGACTTATAGTCGTTTTATCGGTTATGAAACTCGCTACAGTGATCCCAGTCACTTCAAGTTCTCCTTCTCCACCGATTAAGACAGCATCCTTAGTTCTCTAAGATACTAATGGATGTTTTTAACATCAATCCAGTGACTATCACTTGGATTGGCCTGTTTGTGACTTCATATGCTCAAAGCGTATGAGACACCAGGTAGCGTACATTTTTCAATGTACGATTCCACGGAAAGTTTTCTCGAAAGCCAAGCTTTCACCGATAGTTATTTTATGGGAATATCATTTCCAATAAATGACATATTATCATTATTTATAGGACAACCACTATTAGTGCGCTCCCACTAACCTCCTTATATACACAAGAATCATTTTTTTTTTTGATTTAATTATAAACTATTATGATTACATCAAAACGATAATTCCAAGAACCTATGCTTGCTTCAATCCAAACATGGATCGAATAACCCGCAAACCTTGTTTGCTAGTTTTGGTACGACAAAACCGACAGGATGTTGTAAACATCCTCCAAAAGGTTTCCTTTTCAGGAAAGCGATTTTCCCGTTAAGCTGTCATATTTCATACATGAAGCATGCAGCTTTAGCAAGCATTATCCAAATTGATTTACCGTGGCAACAGGTAAAAGGTTGAATCGAAATCAACATAATGTTGATAACGATACCTTTCTGCTACAAGCCTAGCTTAGTACGTTGGTATGTTGCCTTCCATGTATGTCTTCCTTGAAGACTTATAAGTACCAATAGACACAATGCCTTACGGTATATCAACTAGTATCCAAACTTGTTGATATACATGGAATCCATTTTGGACTCATGACACTTTATCATATTAGGGAGTCGATACCTTGTATCACTTCCTCATACGTAGTCAGTTGGTATACCTCAAAAGATAGACATCTTTATGAGGTGAGATCAAAAACACATACCCTAGGTTGTTTTCTGATTCTCTCCGACATACGTGGTTCTTTTATATTCGAAGATTATTGGTAATAGTTTCATCCTTGATGAACTATTTATGTGTTCCATTAGGAATTAGTGCCTTGAATAGTATCACTCCGATTTTTCATCGAGTTTTACTATCCCCCCACTAACCACTGCATATCGGTATTCCTCTTAGAAAACCGTATGGTGAGCAACAATCTAATTGTTCTCTCGTGAGTTGTATAAGTACAATACTTATGGTATCCCTAGGATAACCTACAATTGGCACTTATCCAATTTGGGTTCTAGTTTGGTATCATCCAAACATATGCCTAGCATACCCAAATATTCAGGAATGAGAAACCTGATTTCTTCCTGTTGATATCTAATATAATATCTGTCAAACAGATTTTTATGGAACCTTATTCTAAATAAGTTCTTGCATTGTTAATGTTTATCCGTTGAAGGAAATAGTAGCTCAGAGCGACTCATGATTAACCTTATCATGTCCAACAAAATTCGGTTAGTCTTTTCGGACACAACTTCAAACTGACGTGTTCCGGGAGGAGTCCTCATTTGAAAGAATACTATACTCTTTCAAGTATACTAGAAACTTATTACTTAAGTATTTTTTATTATGGTCTTACTGTGATGGTATAATACTTTAGTCGATCTTTTTGTCTATTTCGTGTCGAAACTTTAAAAGTTTCCGATTTGTGTTCTTCAAAAGAAACACATGACCATAACGCGATGCCACATCCGTAAAGGTCACGAAATATTCATCTCCACCTCTAGCTTAGCTAGACATGGGCCCATTTACTTCACTGAAAACTAGGGCTAACAGATCGGTGGCATTTACACTTTTACCAAGTAAATAGTGTTTTAGACAGTTTGCCCAATAAACTAGATTCGTAGACTTTATTTGAATGGAATCAAATTAGTCCTAGTACCCACTCTTCGAAAGTGTGGATATACGAGTCTTGTTTAATTGTGTCCCAGACAACAATGCCATAATATGTTTCTTCTGATCAAATCAGTTTGAGCTATTTGTTTGTCATTTTATATGTTTGAGATATTATTTATATTCAAAATATAAATTCTGTCATTCACATCTAATGTGTTTATCTCAATATCATCCTTATATAATAAAACACTTTAGTGTTCTAGAATATAAAGGTTCATCCGCAACAGATTAAACACTGATATAAAGACAACTAGTTACATTATAACATATCCTAATTTAAGTACATACCTGAAGGTAGTTCCTAAACTTAGGTATCTACGGTTAAAACAGTGACTTTCGTCCCGTTTCCAATTCGCAGATT
>SKCR01028487.1:0-18989 GCA_019454045.1 Zanthoxylum bungeanum
TAATTCTTGTGTATATAAGGAGGTTAGTGGGAGAACGCACTGACACTGAAATTCCCATAAAGCAAATTGTTGAAAGCTTGGCTTTCAATAGAAATTCTCCGTAGAATTCTGGGAGATAACAACCTTTATTAGAGGAATAAAGATCTACTGGGATAGATTTGGAGTTGTTAACACTCTCTGGAAATTGTACATTTAAAATGTACTTGTATTGGTGTCTCATACGCTTCAAGCATATGGAGTCACAATCAGGTCAATCCAAGTGACAGTCACTGGATTGAAGTTAAGAACATCTGTTAGTATCTCAGAGAACTAAAGATGCTATCTTAAACTATGGAGAAGGAGAACTTGAAGTGACTGGGATCACTGCTGCAAGTCAAGTAATTACAAACAGTTAAAAACTGTGGTACTATGAAGTTTGTATAAGGGACAGTGAGCTGGAAATCTTCCAAGCAAGATAACTGTTGCCGAATAAACAACAAATGCGGATTATTGCTGCAGCTGAGGCAGCAATAGAAGTCTTTTAGATTGAAATAAATCTAATTAGATTAGATATAGTTCTGTTAGCAGCTGAGCTAGGCGTAAGCACGGCTAAGGAATTAAAGGTCCATCGACGATGAGCAGCAATAGAAGTCTTTTGGATTGATAAGTAAATCTAATTAGATTAGATATAGTTCTGTTAGCAGCTGAGCTAGGCGTCAGCACATGCTAAGGAATTAAAGGTCTCATCGACGATCCAGATATATACTTCTATATCATCTGATTCGTTCGGATCATACATCGTGGAGATGTGATGATCGTATAAATCGCGTCAGACGATGATCGAACAAATCCGCTGATGAAAACCTTTCCTCAGCAATTTGAGCGAACCTTACATAGTTCGGGTGTAGGACACTCGAGTGACTGGCTATGTGCCAAGTGGGAGATTGTTGGATAATATGACCCATAGCGTCACTATTTGCACAGATCATTGTGTTGCTGTAGCAAATTAACTATGTAACAAGGAAATTGCACTCTCGTCATATGTGATTAGATCACCATAGATATATAAATGAAGAGAGGTCCCTATGATTAGTTCCTGGATTGAGATGATATGAGACAGTATCAGTCCACCAAGGATTAATCATTAAATATCCCTAGCCGTAGTATTATCGAGACTGGACATCGATAATGCGGAATAGGCTAGTATTGCACTTGTACGCGTTGTGAGGGCACAACGGCCATAGTTCTCATATATATAAGTATTGGATACTTGTGCAAGTGTGATAGGAGGTCGTGTTTAACACCGATGGTACGGGAAACAGCTTCGCTCTGGATAGACCCTTCGGAATCCCATTGGTATTATGACTAGGTGTCTATGGGAGGCCGAAATCAAGGTAGGTGTGTATAGTCTTAACCTGAGACTTACATCGCTAATACTTACGACAATCGGTAAACTTTGGTTTTGGTGGTGGGGATCTTAACTGGTTCTGTGTTCACCTTCTTCGGGTTATCAGATAGTCGTAGTGTATTGGATGTGATGTCAAGACGGAAGTGTCACTCCAGTCATAATGGAGATGATGTCACGCAGGATACGGTATTAGTGCTCTTAAGTGATGCGCATCCAATCGTGATATTATGACCAGGTCATGAATATCCGATTATAGAGACTAGTTACCAGACATCCGATATGTGTTTCGGACGGGGCAGACACTTATCCAGCCCCAGCACTAGCACGTGATTATCCGATACTGGGGCCGATATGCACAATACAATCGTATACTACGCTTGATACAGATCTAAATATTCTTAATAGGATATGTCCGGAGAATTGGGATGACTTGGTGCTTTGCTAGGAGTCGACCTTGTCTCGTAAATCGTGTAGAACGTAGTACTTGGTACGTACGTGATTCGGGCACTCCGACGACCGTATTTACTGCAACTTATCGGGAGATCTCATGGGTCGCTTCCCGATAATCCACCGATGACGCACAACTCGCACTCTTGAATAATTGGGATTATATAGAAGAGAGAGAAAATTAATCTAGGATTAATAACGGAGATATTTTATCCGGATAAAATGTCGTCTAAAGAGAGAGAACGATTATTTTGGAATTAATCGATGAATTAATATATTCAATATATTAATGAAATTAGATTTCGACGCGGAATTAAAATTAGATTTTAATTCGGGCAAACGAGTTAATTTAGAATTAATTCGTTAGCGACGTAAATAATAATTTCGCCAGGTTCAATTATTTATTTAAATTCGATTGAATTAACGTCGCGATGTAAGCTCGGTATTTCGGAAATATCGAACCCCAACGCGTGAGTGCACGTGGGCCCACTTTCATTTGGAAACGTGTGGGGCCCACATGACACATGTCATTCTAATGCATTGCATGTAGATAGTGTACAATGCACTCAATGTTAATGCATGGAAATTGAGTGTTTGACACTCTAAGCCATTGCATGTTTTGTGTCATAATTTTATTATTTATTTAATAAATATTATGGCATAAATATAAATTGATTTTTGGTAAATCATTTTAAACTTAACACAAAACTTCTTCTCTCTCATTTCTCTCTTCCTCTCACGCCAAAACAGCCTTGTTCTTCACTGGTTTGGAACCAGAAATGGCGTGAACAAAGGGAAGCAAAGAGTGGTTTCTCATGGTGAGAAATCAAGTGCTAGCACACTTTCAAGTCTTGCGAAGGTGGTAGAGAGGTTCACCCATGAGGCGGGACTCATCCGACGGAGTTTGGAGCTTCGTTTTGAGACCCGAAATTCTGTTTTGCAGGGACAGTGGACTGTTGCAGTTTGGCGTGAAGGGCAGTGCGTTTTTGGCCTTCATTCGTCTCCAAATCGACTCAACCGATCAATGTGAGTATTCCGCTACCTCCGTTGGTGTGTTCACACATTATTTCATGTCTTGTTTGAGCTTGGGACCTTAGAATAAACCAACAGATTTTACATTTGCCCCTTTTAGAAGCTCTGGCTTTGCTTCCTAGAGCATAGCCATCAACTCTCAAAGATTTTATTCTTGGTTCATAATGAACCTGCCCCAGCTTTCGGGTAGAGACTATAAGATCAAATCTTTGGTAGTCTCGGCCATGTAGGTAATGCCTAGCTAACCTAGCTGATCAATGTCAGCAATCATCTGTGAACCTAGTGCTCGACAGATGTACCCTCTGACATACACGAAACTAAGAGCTTCTTATGCAATTTGTACTTCTAAGATTTAAAATAGATCTATGAAGATCTTTAATTTCATCTTCATAGTACAAGGATCTAATCCTTTACTTTGACGATGGAATTAAAGAGTCAATGCGGTAAGCATAATGGATTGAGCACTAAAGTTATCATCAAATGAATCTTCCAAAGATCATGTTCTACTATTTGCTCAACTCCGGGCTTAGGCCCAAGAGATTTCTCTATCAAATAAAGCAACTTCTCAGTTCTCAGGACTATCCTGAGGTTTTATTCCCAATTTGAAAATTAAAGCCGTTTAAAAACATTTTTACCTAGGTTTATGTTTTAAACGCTAATCTTTCAATTATCTTGTTTGCTATAGTCGAACTATCCAATCAACGATTTCAGGTACTATTTAATATAATGATTACTATAGTCTAACTATATAATCAACTATAATTTAATTATTTAAATTCAAATATATTGATTACTATAATCAAATTATATAATCAACTATCATTTGAAGTAGTTTGAATACAGTCCAACTATTTAATTAAAACAATGATTAATTATTTGTCCAACTAATATATATTTATTTAATATTGACGAAAATGATATGAGCGCGTATTGGCAAGTATCTAAACGAAATTGCAAATTTAATACTTGCCTCCCACTATTTTTTGGCGAGCCTCTAACCCTCTGTTGAGTACTTGGGAAACCTTGTTTCCTAGTGGGCTAGGATCCCGTTAAATAACACACAACCTTGACTTGGCCAACAAGCTGTATGATATTTAACTAGGTAGATCGGAAAGATTAATTGGATCCCATCCAATTCCTAGATCCAGTAGGTGGACATCCAAGTCCAAAACATATATACAATATATATGCCAATATATCCAATATATTTTCCTAACCTTTTTCCTCTGAATCAACTAAACCTTGACTTTGGCACAACAAACTTAATGATCCCAGTTAAGCGAGACCCATTGACCTTGGAAAGATTCGTAATCGATGTCGATGGACAAGAAATGATCTTGACTTTGGCCAACAAATCACAACTTGGACAAGACACCGATATGGAACAAAGTCTTCATGATTCAAACACATCCGCGATGGAAAAAGGCCTTGACATTGGCCAACAAACCAGTTTCAATCTTGGATCTTGAGAATGAATCATTCAATGGAAGGAAAACGCTTAATTTATGTTGAGGGTTTTTCGCGTAATTGTCAACTAATTAATCATCTTTGTTAAGGTCTCATCATACACCCTTAAACATGCATTCTAAAAACATAATAAGGCGCGTAAATAAATTAATAATGATATGCGCGTAAATAAATTAATAATGATATTTAAAACACTTTGTTCCTAGAACAAATCTCTCCCTTTCATCTCTCCCGCTAGCACAAATCTTACTACTTCCCAATTACATAACACTTCTAAAGAAACCTCATTTACATTGAGGGGAATAGGTGAGAAGAGAAATACAAAGAGTCAAGAGGTAATAGGCAGGACACGCAGGTCCAATTTAATAAATTCCAAACTTATTACAATAATTTCTAAAATTGCCCTCACTCATCTATATCCATCCATCATATACATTATTCATACATCACATCCATGTATTCACACAAAGCATGTTATCAATCAATCTAATCCAATTAATTAATATGAAATTAATGATCATCCAATGTTCAAACAACGATTTGATTTTGCGCGAGTCAAACTCGTTTTAAGAATAAGTACTCAAAGTACGAATTCTCGAATTAAATTAAACTGCAACATTAAATCCAATTTAATTTGTATTTAATACTAATTCTATATTTAATTCTAAACTAAATAATTACACTTTATTTAATGTGCCTTTACGACTTAGATTCTAAATCTAATCATTTCGGGTCTCAAAGCCTATTTAACATCCAATGTTAATTTAATTAAAGTCCAATGGGCTTTCGATTAATTTCATAAGGCATGGACTTTGGTCAACATGGGTCAAACCCAAATATCAAAGCCCATTTAAGGAATCACCCTTATTTGCCAAGAAACCAATTTAGGCCCAATTAAAATATTAAAGGCCCATTTAATTATATTTGGACTTTATGGATATGGTTTTGGGACCAATTGGATCCAGCCAATTAATCCAAACCAAACTTGGCCCAAACCAAGCCCATTAAGCCCAAATACAACTTTATAAGCCCAATTCCAAATTAAGCCCAATTAATTTAATTACAATATTCCAAATTTCACAATTAAATTAATCAAAGTGTATAGCCATGATTAATTAACCAAATTAACATTTCCAAAATACTAATTTATATAATTAATCATGCTTATTATCATCAACACATGTCCAACACACATTGAATCAAAAATCAATTCATTTTCCATGCTTATCGGTCACAGTATTTTAGGGTTATTAGTCCAATTCCGATTTCAATCCAATTGAATATCAAATTAACATTTCCCAAGTCTTTCAAACTCATCCAATGATTCAAAAAACAAAAAATACCATGACATTAGGGCACTTTCACATTCGGCCAAGCCTAAATTTTGGGGAAAATTTGATCCAATTCAATTTTCATCAAATTGATCATGCATAACACTATGTTTTCATCATTCAAGCATATTCAAACAATCAATTTCATCCAAACATGCTCAAATCAATTTTACCCAATTTTACCCTAAATTCAATTTCATGCTTAAACTAGGCTCAAGATACCATTGTTCGGTTTCTACTATAGTCCCAAGATCAATCAAGCAATGAAATCAATGTGAATACAATAAAGAAGTATGGCGGAATCATACTTACAATGAGCGGATGTGCGATGCGTCGAACACAAAAATTTCTTGGCTCATTGAAGCTCTCGACCATGACCCATTTTTTGTTCTTTGTCTTTCGGTCAACCTCCATGGAAATGATCTACAAGGTCCAAGCTTTTGAAAGGATTCTGTGCTCAAGGGTTTGTTTCCTTATCACCTTTGGATGACTCTTTAGTGTGCTAGCACTTGGAAATTTTGCCATAAAATTTCCCCTAAAGCTTCTCCTAGCTCACAGCATTGAAGGAATTTTGAGAGAAAAAATTGCCCAGGCCAAATGGAGGGGGAGAGGAAGAGAGAAGTTGTATTGGTGTGTTATGTTATCTAATAATCAAAATTTGAAAGTCAAATACCAAAATAATTAATGGTAAATGTCTTTCAACCATCACATTTGAGTGTTTCACACTCAAGCATCATCCAACAACTTCCATCACAATAAAGTGATAAAGTTGACTAGTGATGTGACGCTTGTTGTGGCTTGTGGGCCGCACTTGAATTCGAAATGCGACTGGGCCCGCAAACACTCACCGGGCTCGGGTTCGCTAATCCGAATTAACGAATTTTACGTTGCGACGTAATAAATCAAATTTAATTAAATAATTATGCCTAGCAAAATTACTATTCACGTTGCTAGCGAATTAATTCTAAATTAACTCATTCGCCCGAAATAAAATCTATTTTTAATTCCGCGTCAAAATCAAATTTCATATAATATATCGAATATATTATTTTATCGATTAATTCCAAATTAATCGTTCTCTCTCTTTAAATAATATTTTAGCCCAGATAAAATTTCACCATAATTAATCCCAGACTAATTTTCTCTCTCTATTAATTAATCCCAGATTAATAATGTGTGAGTCATACGTCATCGGTGAATCTTTGGGAAGCGACCCATGAGATCCCTGGATATGTTGGCAGTAAATCTGGTCGTCAGACTATCCGAAAACGTACGTACCTAGTACTACGTTTTTAACGATTTACCAGACATGGTTGGCTTCTAGCAAAGCACCATGCCTACCCAATTCTCCATAAATTTTCTTAAAGGAATATGTGATCTATATCAGGCGTAGTATACAACGTATTGCGTATTGCGATCCAGTATCGGATGTCACATGCTAGGCCTGGGGCTTGAATTGTTCTGCCCCGACGAAGCACATATCGGATCTCTGGTAACTAGTCTCTATAATCGGATAAACATGACCTAGTCATAATATCCCGTTAGTTGCGGCATATAAGAGCACCAGTTCCGTCTCCTACGTGATCATCATCTCCACTATGACTGGAGTGATACTTCCATCTCGACATCACACCCAATACACTACGATTCTCAATATACCCAGAAGAGGCATACTCAGAACCGGTTAAAGCCCTGGACGACCAAAACCAAAGTATATTGATTGTCGCAAGTATTAGCGGTGCAAGTCTCAGGTGAATACAAAATACACCTACCCTGATTCGGACTCCCATAGACTCACAGTCATACTACCAATGAGATTCCGATGGGTCTATCCATAGCGAAACTGTTTTCGTACCATCGGTAAACACAACCTCCTATTACACTTGCATGAGTATCCAATACCCAAATATATGATAACTTTGTCGTTATGCTCCCATAACACGCACACGTGTAATACTAGTCTATTTCGCTTTATCGATGTCCAATCTCAATAATACTCCGACTAGGGATGTTTTAATGATTAAACTCTTGGATTGATATTGTCTCATATCATCTCAATCCGAAACTAATCATATGGACTTTTATCATTTATATATCCCGGTAATCTAATTATAAATGATAAAAGAGAAATTTCCTTTGTCACATAGTTAATTTGTACAACAACACCATGTTATGTACAAATAGTGATGCTATGGGTCATAATTGTCCAACAACTATTGCATATATTAGGCTTCCAACAGCTGAAGAATATGGTATTGCTGACATTTCCTCTATCTCTTTCTTGGATAAGGGGCACGAACTCTTGCTCAGTTTGAAATGGTGCGCTAGCGGAACGCTGACTGGTTTGGCTTTATATATATCAAATCTTCTGATTACCCGTTCAATATACCTCTCCTATGAAAGCCATAACTTATTGTTCTGTCGGTCATGAACAATCTCCATTCCCAAAATCTGTTGAGCTGGTCCTAAGTATTTCATGTCGAAAGCCTTGGAGAGTTCCTTCTTCAGATGGCTGTTCTTCATTGCTTCTTGTCCAACAATCAACATGTCATCTACTTACAGTAGAAGAGCAATGAAATTTCCATCTGGAAACCTCTGGATGTATAAACACTGATCTGCTGCAGTTCTTTTGTAGCCTTGACCCACCATGAATGAGTCGAACTTCTTGTACCACTGCCTCGGTGCCTGCTTGAGCCCGTACAAGCTCTTTTTCAGCTTGCAATCTAGGTTTTCTTTACCTGAAACCTTGAATCCTTATGGCTGCTCCATTTAGATTTCTTCATTCGGATCACCATGAAGAAATGTTGTTTTGACATCCATCTGTTCAAGCTCCAAGTTCAATCTGGCTACTAACATCCACAAGTCCTGGATGTGCACAACCAGTTTCTAAATCAGCGAATGGGGAAGGCAGGAGGAATGATTTAATCCTATGATGACTCGAATATGAATAGTGATTTCGCCAGGCGTAATCATTTAATTACGACGCAACAGAAAATTCATTAATTTGGAATTAGCGAACCCGAGCTCGAGATTATTTGTTAGCGCATTCGCATTTCGAATTCGAGTGCGGCACGCAAGTCAAATCAAGCGTCAAATCGGTAGTCGCATCTAGCGTCACTTCAAGCGTCAAATCACTTGTCACTTTGAGTGATGCGAATTGACAACTTGATGTGAGTTGATGTAAGTAGGTGTGGCCTTTAATTGTTTGAATTTTGAAAGGCCAAATACATTCCAAATGATTTTGAAATTCACATTTGTGTATAAGATACACAAATTTGGAACACATGTCACAACTCTCTCTTTCTCTCATCTCTTTCTCTTCACGCCCAAAGGGGCTAAATTTTCTATTTTCTGGTTTTTGAAATCGTGAGCAGTGAAGGAAGCAAGAGGGGATTTTGTGGCAAAATCACAAGTGCTAGCACACTTACGAGACATGCGAAGGTGATAGGGAAGTCCTCCCATGAGCCGGGAATTGTTCGAAGAAGCTTGGAGCTTGACGAAGGACCAAAACCGAGCCAAAACCAGTGAGCATAAACTGCTACTGCCGAACCAGTGAAGAGGAGCAGAATTTCGTTTTTGTTCGTCAAAAGCGTCGCTTAACCAATCGATGTGTGTATTCCACAACTTCTTCGATTATTATTCACACATGATTTCATGCTTATTATTGATCTTGGGACCTTAATAGAAACCAACAATTCACATGTTTCATTGCTTAAATTGATCTTGGGACACCTTAGAAACCCAACAATGGTATCATGGAGCCTATTTGAGCATGAAATTTGATTAGGGTTTATATACTAAAATTTGGGTATTTTTGATTTGGCATGTTTTAATCAATTATTTGTTTGAGTATGCTTGTATGTTAATAACTTGGAGTTATGCATGATCAATTTGTAGAAAAATTAATTCGATTAATTTTCCAAATATGCTAGGCTTGGCCGAATACAATATAGCCATAAAGTCATGGTATTTTTTGTTTTTTGATAATTGGATGAGTTTAAAGACTTGGATATATTGATTTGAGATTCAATCGGACTGAAATCGGAATCGGATATTAATCCCTAAAATGCCGTGAGCTTCAAAGCATGAATGAGATGATTTTTTTGTAATAATAATGTTGGACATGTATTTATTATGATAAACATGATTAATTGATTAGATTAGTATTTTGGAAATGTTATTTAAATAGTTAATCATGGCTAAGTACTTAATTAATTAAATCATGATATTTGGAATATTAAAATTTAATTAGTTGGGCTTAATTTAGAATTGGGCTTATAATGTTGTATTTGGGCCTAATGGGCTTGGTTGGACCAAGTTGGTTTAGGTCAATTGGATTGGATCCAAATTGAGCCTAAATCATTCATTAAGTCCAAATATAACAAATGGGCCTCTTATGTTTAATTGGGCCTAATGGGTCGAAATTGGTTTCTTGGTAAATAGGGTGATTCCTTAATTGGGCTTTGGTATTTGGGTTTGACCCATATTGACCAAAGTCCATGCCTTAAGAAATTAATTGAAAGCCCATTGGACTTTAATTAAATGACATTGGATGTTAATTGGGCTTTGAGACCCATTTAGATTAGATTTGGAATCTAAGTCGTAAAGGCGCATTAAAAGTGTAATTATTTAATTTGGAATTAAATATAGAATTAGTATTGAATACGAATTAAATTGTAGTTCAATATAATTCAAGAATTTGTACTTCGAGTACTTATTCTCAAACGAGTTGGACTCGCACAAATCAAATCGTTGTTTGAACATTGGATGATCACTTTATTCAAAGATTAATTAATTGGATTAGATTGATTGAATAACATGCTTTGTGTGAATACATGGATGTGTTGAATGAATAATATATATCAGATGGATATTAGAAGGGAAAGGTCATTTTGGAAATTGTTGTAAATTTAGAATTTATTAAATTGGACCTGCATGTCCAGCCTTATCTTTCCATTCTTTGTAATTCTCTTCTCACCTAATTCCCCTCAATGTTAATGAGGTTTCTTTAATTGTATTATGCAATTGGATAGAAGTTAGAATAGTGCTAGCCGGAGTGGAAATGGAGTGATTTGTTCTAGGAACAATATGTGAGATATCCATCTGCATATCATTATTAATTTATTTACCGCGCCGTATTATGATTTTAGAATGCATGCTTAAGGGTGGTATGATGAGACCTAACAAAGATAATAAATTGGTTGCCAATTTACGCGAAAACCCCTCAACAAATATTAAGCGTTTTCCTTCCATTGAGTGCTTCTTACTCAAGATCCAAGATTGGCACTGGTTTGTTGGCCAAAGTCAAGACCTTTGTCCATCGCGGATGTGTTTGAATCATGAAGGCTTTGTTCCATATCGTATGTCTTGTCCAAGTTGTGATTTGTTGGCCAAAGTCAAGATCATTTCTTGTCCATCGACATCTATTACGAAGCTTTCCAAAGTCAATGGGTTCCACTTAACTGGAATCATTAAGCTTGTTGTGCCAAAGCCAATGCTTAGTTTATTCAGAGGAAATAGGTTAGGAAAATATATTGGATATATTGGCTTATATATTATATATATGTTTCGGACTTGGAGGTCTACCTACCGGATCTAGGAATTGGATGAGATCTAATTGATCTTAAAGATCTACCTAGTTAAATATCATACAGATTGTTGGCCAAAGTCAAGGTTGTGTGTTATTTAACGGAATCCTAGCCCACTAGGAAACTAGGTTTCCCGAGTACTCAACAGAGGGTTAAAGGCTCGCCGAAAAATAGTGGGAGGCTAGTATTGAATTTGCAATTTCGTTCAAATACTTTGGTTTACGCGCTTTCAAATTTTTTCGTCAATTATATTTATTAGTTGGAATAATATTTTTTTATTTTTCTTGTAACAGTTAGATTGTACCCATACATCGTTAATTGAATATTTTGACTATTGCAATTAAGATGACAGGAAAGTTAAACATTAGGGATATTGTCATGGGCGATAATGTCTTTAATGGCACAAACTTTCAAGACTGGGATATGAATCTCAAGATTGTCCTGGGATCCGAGAAGTTGCTCTACACCATAGAGAGACCTCTTGGGCCTAAGCCCCACCTGATCAGTTGCTTGAGCTAGAGCTTTGGAATACTCATAGCGATGACAACGTGACTGCTCAATCGGTAATGCTTGCTGCTATGACTCCGTAATTCTGTCGTCAAAATAAGGGATTAGATCCATATGAGATGATGGTGAAGTTGCATGATCTTCACTGATCTATTCTTAGATCGCAAAGATATGAGTTGCAGAAGAAGCTCTTCCGCGCTCGCATGTCAGAGGGTACGTCTGTAGAGCACCATGTGTCATAGATGATTGCTGACATTGAGCAGCTGGGACAGATGGGCATTGTCTTTGAGGCTGAGACTTCCATAGATTTGATCTTACAGTCTTTCCCCGACACTTGGAGTGGGTTCATCATGAACTACAATATGATGAACCAAGAAGAATCTCTTGGAGAGTTTATGTCCACACTGCGCAAAGCAGAAAAAGAGCTCCTTAAAGGCAAGAAGTGCGAGGCGCACTTCGTTTCAACATCTCAGACTCCGAGGGCTTGGCCCAAGGCGACTGGAGGTGTATAGAAGATAAAGAAAAAGAAAGGAAAGGCCAAATCGTCAAAACCTTCTGGGAAGGGTAAGGATAAATCCCAAGATGTATGTCTGCAGTGCGGGAAGCGGGGTCACTAGAAGTGTGACTGCCACGAGTACAAGGCACACATGAAGGAAATCAAAGCGGACAAGGCACCGGCTTCAGGTATGGTTGTTATAGAAATAAACATGTCTACTACTAGTTTTAAAAATTGAATTTTTGATTCTGGTTGAGGTACTCATATATGTACTGATGTGCAGGATCTGCAGATTAGCAGGAGACTGGCCTCATGATAGATTGACCTCCGCATTGGAAATGGGACACGAGTCGCCATTTTGGCCGTTGGCACTTTTGTTTTGGAACTGCCCTCGGGGCATGTACTTAAACTTACAGAATGTTATTATGTACCTAGTTTGAGTAGGAATATTATTTCTATATCTATGTTAGCCCAATGTCGGTATACTTTTGTATTTAGAAACACTGGGTTTTTTATGTATAAAAATGATATGGAAATTTGCACTGCTGATGTAAATAATGGTCTTTATATTTTGAATATGAATCAATCTCAAGCATATAATATAACAAAACAAAATGCTTCAAGTAAGTAACAAAGATGAAACTTACATGTGGCATTGTCGTATGGGACACATAAACAAGACACGTATATCCACACTTTCGAAGAGTGGGTACTTGGACGGATTTGATCCAAATTCATATGACGTCTGTGAATCTTGTTTATTAGGCAAGATGCCTAAATCACCTTTTAGCAGTAAAGGTGCACGTGCCACCGAACTGTTAGCCCTTGTTCATAGTGACGTATGTGGGCCCATGTCTAGCCAGGCTAGAGGTGGATATGAATACTTCGTAACCTTTATGGATGATGCATCGCGTTATGGTTATGTGTATCTTATGAGACATAAGTCGAAAACCTTTGAGAAATTCAAAGAGGTTCGACAGGAAGTATAAAAACAGACTGGCAAAAGTATTAAGACATTACGGTTGGACCGTGGTGGCGAATACTTAAGCAATGAGTTTCTTGATTACTTGAAAGAATATGGTATTCTTTCACAATTAAATGTGTGTTCCGAACGGAGAAACCGAACATTGTTAGACATGGTAAGGTCTATGATGAGTCGCACAGAGCTACCTATTTCCTTCTGGGGATATGCATTGAACAGTGCAATACTTACTTTTAATAAGGTTCCGTCAAAGTCTGTTCAACAGACTCCGTATGAAATATGGACAGGAAAGAAACCGGGTTTCTCATTCCTGAAGATTTGGGGTTGCTGGGCATATGTCAAACATTTGGAAGGTACCAAACTTGAACCCAAATCGGATAAATGCCTATTTGTAGGATATCCTCGGGAAATCAAAGGATATTACTTCTATCACCCACAAGAGAACAATGTATTTGTTGCTCTACATGCGATTTTCCTTGAGAATGAATTCCTAAATACAGTGATAAGTAGGAGGAAAGTAGAACTCGATGAAAATCAGAGTGATACTATTCCTGGCACAGAATCCATAATGGAATATTAATAGTTCATCAGGAATGAAACTGTACCATAATCTTCTAATACATAAGAATCGCGTAGGTCGGAGAGAGTCAGAAAATAACCTGAGAGGTATGGGTTTCTTATCTCACCTCATGTGGATATTAATCTTATTGAGGAAAACAAGCCGGCTACGTATGAGGAAGGGATACAAGGTATCGACTCTGGTTTATGGCAAGATGCCATGAATTCCGAAAGGGATTCCATGTACACCAACCAAGTTTGGACACTGGTTGATGCACCAGAAGGCGTAAAGCCTATTGGTTGCAAATGGGTCTTCAAGAAGAAGACTGACATGGATGGCAACGTATAAACGTACAAAGCTAGGCTTGTAGCGAAAAGGTATCGTCAATGACATGGTGTCGATGACACGAAAAATTTTCACTCGTTGCCATGATTAAATCCATTAGGATAATGCTTGCTATTGCTGCATATTTCGATTATGAGATATGGCAGATGGACGTCAAAACCGCTTTCCTTAACAGAAACCTTTTGGAGGATGTTTAAATGCAATAGCCTGACGGTTTTGTCGTACCAAGACTTGCAAATAAGGTTGTAAGTTAAATCGATCGATTTATAGATTGAAGCAAGCATCGCGTTCTTGGAACCAACATTTTGATGAGATCATAAAAGAATATGATTTCGTTCAAAACGAGGATGATCCTTGTGTACATAAGAAGGTTAGTGGGAGCGCACTGACATTCATTATCCCTTACGTTTATGATGTATTGCTTATTGGCAATGACATTCCCATGTTAACGTCGGTGAAAGCTTGGCTTTCATTAAAATTCTCCATGAAGGATCTGGGGGAAGCAGCCTTTATTCTAGGAATAAATATCTACCGGGATAGATCTAGAAAGCTGCTTGGACTCTCATAGAGTACGTACATTGACAAAGTGTTGAAGAGATTCAACATGGATCAGTCCAAGAGGGGATTGTTACCAGTGTCACATGACGTCACTCTATCTAAGGACATGTGTCATAAAACACAAGATGAGAGAGATAAATGAGTCAGATACCGTTCGCCTAGACAGTCGGATCGATCATGTATGCCATGATATGTATGCGATCTGATGTCTCTTATGCTTTAAGTATGTGTAGTCACTTTCAGGCTGATCTAGGTGATGTCACTGGATGGTGGTTAAGAATATCCTTAAGTATCTTAAAGGAACTAAGGATGCTTTCTTAATCTTTGGAGATGGAGAACTTGAGGTAACTGGGTATACCAATGCAAGTTTCTAAACCGATAAAGACGACTGTAAGTCGTAATCCGGGTACATATTTTGTTTGAAAACGGAGCAGTAAGATGAAAATCTTCCAAGCAAGAGACTGGTGCCGATTCAACAACAGAAGCGGAGTACATTGCTGCAGCTGAAGCAGCAAAAGAAGCAGTTTGGATCCATAAATTCCTAATTGGATTATGAGTAGTTCCGTTAGCAGCTGAGCCCGTTCCATTGTATTGGGACAATAACGGGGCTATAACACAGGCTAAGGAACCGCGGTCTCATCAATGTTCCAAGCATGTTCTTCGACATTTCCATCTGATTCATGAGATCATACATAGTGGCGATGTGAAGATCAAGAAGGTCGCATCAGAGGACAACATTACAGATCCGCTGACGAAAGCTATTCCTCAGCAAAAGTTTGAGCGACATGTACATAGTTTTGGACAATTATGACCCATAGCGTCACTATTTGTACAGATCATGGTGTTGTTGTACAAATTAACTATATGACAAAGGAAATTGCTCTTCTGTCATTTGTAATTAGATTACCAAAGATATATAAATGATAAAAAGGTCTATATAATTAGTTCCGGATTGAGATGATATGAGACAGTATCAATCGACGAAGGTTTAATCATTAAATATCCCTAGTCAGCGTATTATCGAGATTGGACATCGATAATGCGTAAAAGGCTAGTATTACACTTGTGCACATTGTGAGGGCATAACGACATAGTTCTCATATATTTGGGTATAGGATACTCATGCAAGTGTAATAAGAGGTTGTGTTTACCGATGGTACGGGAAACAGCTCCGCTCTGGATAGACCCATCGGAATTCCATGGTAGTATGACTATGCGTCTATGGAAGTCCGAATCAAGGTCGGTGTATTTGGTCTTAACCTAAGACTGCACCGCTAATACTTACGATAGTCAATATACTTTGGTTTTGGTCATCCAGGCTTTAACAGGGTTCTTTGTACGCTCTTCTGGGTATTTTGAGAATCATAGTGTATTGGGTGTGATGTCGAGATGGATGTATCACTCCAGTCATAGTGGAGATGATGATCACGTAGGATACGGTTCTGGTGCTCTTATGTACTGCAGTCAACGGGATAATATGACTAGGTCATGATTATCCGATAATAGAGACTAGTTACCAGAAATCTGATATGTACTTCGTACGGGGCAGACATAAATTCAGCCCCAGGCCTTGCACGTGACATCTCATACTGGATCGATATACGCAATACTACGTATACTACGCCTGATATAGATCACATATTCCTATAAGGATATTTCTGGAGAATTGGGTAGGCATGGCGCTTTTCCAGAAGCCAACCTTGTCTTGTAAATCGGTATAAACGTAGTACTAGGTACTTACGTGTTCGGATAGTCCGACGACCGTATTTATTGCCAACATATCCGGGGATCTCATGGGTCGCTTCCCGAAGATTCACCGATGACGTATGACTCACACTTTATTAATCTGGGATTAATTAAAAGAGAGAGAAAATTAATCTGGGATTAATTACGGAGATATTTTATCTGGGATAAAATATTTATTAAAGAGAGAGAATGATTAATTTGGAATTAATCGATAAAATAATATATTTGATATATTATAAGAAATTAGATTTCGACGCAGAATTGAAATTGGATTTTAATTCGGGCGAACGATTTAATTTAGAATTAATTCATTAGCGATGTGAATAGTGATTTTGCTAGGCATAATTCTTTAATTACGTCGCAACGAAAAATTTGTTAATTTGGAATTAGCGAACCCGAGCCCGGGAGTGTTTGCGGGCGCACTCGCATTGCGAATTTATGTGCGGCCCACAAGGCACATCAAGCGTCAAATCACTAGTCAATCGATTGATGTAATGTCTAGTCATTTTGAGTGATTAAAAACTTGTCATTGTAATTGATGGTGGTTGTTGAAAGGCTTTAATGCCTTTGACTTTTGAAAATGGTAATTATTTTTGTTTGTGTTTTGGAAATAAAAATAAACCAAAATACATAAAACACATTTCTCTCTCTCTCTTCCTCACTCACGATTTTGGAGCCTTTTTCCCTCCTCTCTCTCACGATCTTGGACCACTTCTTCTTCTCCATTTTATTGTCAAAAATCGAGGATACAAGGAGAAGCAAGATGATGATTTTATTGCAAAATCAAGAGTGCTAGCACACAAAGGAGTTATCCTACGGTGATAGGGAACTAATTTCATGAGCATGGAATCATCAAACCAAGCTTGGAGCTTGAAGATTCATCCATGGAATACAACTTGAAGATGGTCGAAAATGATGGAGCCCAAAAGTGGACCATTGCCGTGAGCTTCTTCTACCTTGGAGGAAAAGATTTTCTTCGTCGCATCCAATCCGATCAATGTAAGTATGATTCTGCCGTACTTCTTGATGTATTCACATGTATTTTCATTGCTTGATATGATCTTGGGATGCTTAGATAATTCCAACAATGGTATCTATGAGCCTAATTGAGCATGAAAATTATTTTGTGTTAAAATTGGGTAAAATCAATTTGAGCATGATTTGATGAAATTGTTGATTGAGTATTCTTAAATGATGTTTAATTGAAGTTGTGCATGATCAATTTCATAAAATTGAATGGATCAATTTTTCCCCAATTTTGAGGCTTGGCCGAGAATAATGAACCCTTATAGTCTTGGTATTTTTGTTTCGTTGATAATTGGATGACCTGAAACGATTGGGTAATGTTGATTTGTAATTCAATTGAATTGAAACCGAATTGGACATTAAAATCCCCAAAATGCCGAGAGCTTACAAGCATGAAATGGGTTTGATTTTGATTAAAATGTGTTGGACATGTTTTGATGTTAATGAGCATAATTAATTAAGCTAATTGATGTTTTGGAAATGTTAATTTGGGTAATTAATTATGGTTTACACTTTGAGTAATTAAATTGTGAAATTGGAATTTTGGAATTTAATTATGTTGGGCCTATTTTGGAAATTGGGCATGTAAGGTTATAATTGGGCTTAATAGGCTTGGTTGTACCAAGATTGGTTTAGGCAAATTGGTTGGATCCTATTGAGCCCAACACCATATCCATAAAGTCCAATTATGACTAATGGACCTTTAACTTTAAATTGGGCCTAATGGGCCTAAATTGGTTTCTTAGCATATAAGGGTGATTCCTTCAATGGGCTTTGGTATTTGGGTTTGACCCATATTGATGTTAGACATTGTGTCCCATAGCGTCACTGTTTGTAAATGATATTGTATTATTGTACAAAATTACTATGTAATAATGAAATTGCCTTTTGCCATTTTGTAAATATTATTTACTTTGATATATAAAATGGCGAAAGTCCATATGATTAGTACTGGATTGAGATGATATGAGACAGTATCAATCCATAAAGGTTTAATCATTAAATATCCCTAGCCGTAGTATTATCGAGACTGGACATCGATAATGCGGAATAGGCTAGTATTGCGCTTGTGCACGTTGTGAGGGCACAACGGCATAGTTCTCATATATTTAAGTATTGGATACTTATGCAAGTGCGATAGGAGGTTGTGTTTTACCGATGGTACGGAAAACAGCTTCGCTCTGGATAGACCCCGCGGAATCCCATTGGTAGTATGTCTAGGTGTCTATGGGAGGCCGCATCAGGGTAGGGTATATGGTCTTAACCTGGGGTACTTAGTCCTGCTTACATCGCTAGTATGCGACACATCGGTAAACTTTGGTTTTGGTGGTTGGGGACCTTAACCGGTTCTGTGTACACCTCTTCTGGGTTTATCGAGAATCGTAGTGTACTGGATGTGATGTCAAGATGGAAGTATCGCTTCAGACATATGGAGGTGATGATCACGCATGACACAGAACTCGTACTCTATAAAAGGTTGCAACCGTCGGGACAATATGACTAGGTCAGGATTGTCCG
>SKCR01028488.1:0-19088 GCA_019454045.1 Zanthoxylum bungeanum
GCCATTGAAGATGTTTCAAAAGAAGCAGAGCAACAGATGGAGGGAAAAAGAAGCAAAGGAAAAAGAACCAGAAAGAATCATTCCACCTCCACCTTTTCCTCAGCGTCTTCAGAAAAAACAAATTGGACAAGCATTTTGCTCGATTCCTGGAGGTGTTTCAAAAAGCTTCACATCAACATCCCATTTGCAGAAGCCTTGGTGGAACCAATTCCCAGCTATGCCAATTCATGAAATATTCTTTCACGAAAACGGAGATTGGGAGATTATGAGACAGTCAGCATTATTAGAAGAATGACAGCGCTATCATTCAGAGGAAACTTCCCCCAAAGTTGAAAGATCCTGGCAGTTTCACAGTTCCATGCTCCATTGGAGAACATTATATCGGTAAGGCTTTATGTGATTTAGGAGCCCGTGTTTAACTTGATGTCTTTTTTCTATTTACAGGAAACTGCAGATTGGAGAAGCAATGGCTACCTCAGTTTCATTGCAACTTGCTGACCGACACACTCGCATTTCCAAGAGGTGTTGTTGAAGATGTGTTGGTAAAAGTAGATAAACTAATTCTCCCAGCAGATTTCATCATCCTTGACATGGAAGAAGACAAAAGAACTACTATCATTCTTGGGAGACCATTCTTGCCTACAGGTAAAAATGTTGATTGATGTGCAAAAATAAGAACTGACCATGAAAGTGCAGGCCAAGAAGTGACCTTTAATGTTTTCAAAGCCCATGAATTCCCGAGCGATGAAAATGAAGAAGAAGCTTCAGAGTTGATGTTGTTGATAATATCGTTCAAAATACTGAGCCAAAACCCACAGATACACTTGAAGCTTGCATCACTAACATGACTGATAGCGAGCTAGATGCTGAAATCCTGGAATGTATCAACTACCTGACAAAACCATTCTGATTCAAAGCAACACCATCAGTTGAAAGTTTTGAACTACCAAGAAAGATCGAATCAGCCTCGATTTGAAGAACCACCACAGTTGGAGCTGAAGTTACTTCCGAGTCACTCAGGTATGCATTTCTTGGAAACTCTTCTGAATTACCTGTTATTATTTCTTCTCACTAACATTGGAGCATGAAGAAAAGTTGTTGAGAGTGTTACGAGACACAAGAAAGCCATTGGCTAGACTTATAGCAGACATTTGAGGCATTAGTCCATCATTTTGCATGCACAAGATCCTGATGAACGATAAGTACAAACCCACAGTGGAACATCAACGGAGACTCAATCCAATCATGAAGGAAGTCGTAAAGAAAGAAATCATCAAATGGTTAGATGCTGGCATCATTTACCGCATCTCAGACAGTAGTTGGGTGAGTCCTATGCAGTGTGTACCAAAGAAAGGAGGAATTACTGTGACTTACCAATGAAAGAATGAGCTAATCCCAACAAGAATAGACTGGATGGAGAGTATGCATGGACTACAAGAAACTGAACAAATCCCCGAGAAATGACCATTTTCCGCTACCATTTATTGACCAGATGTTAGACAGACTGGCAGGACATGAGTTTTATTGCTTTCTGGACGGATATTAAGGGTACAATCAGTTGCCATCGCACCAGAAGACCAGAGAAAACTACATTTACATGTCCCTATGGTACTTTTGCTTTCCGCAGGATGCCATTTGGATTATGTAATGCCTCTGCCACATTTCCAGGTTGCATGATGGCCATCTTCTCAGACATGATGGAGCAGAGTATGGAGGGGTTTTTATGGATGAATTTTCTGTGTTTGAAGATTCTTTTGACCATTGTTTGCAAAAAATTTGGAACATGTGTTACAAAGGTGCGAGAGATACAAACCTGGTACTCAACTGGGAGAAATGCCACTTCATGGTGCAGGAAGGCATTTGTTCTTGGACATCGGATCTCACAAAAGGGATTGAGGTAGACAAAGCAAAGATAGAGACAATTGAAAAAACTACCTCCACCAACATCAGTAAAAGGTATTCGAAGTTTTCTTTACATGCAGGTTTTTACAGGAGATTTATCAAAGACTTTTCCAAAATTGCAAAACCTCTGTGCATCTTCTGGAGAAAGATGTGCCTTTCAACTCACCAAAGAATGCCATGAAGCTTTTGAGATCTTAAAACAGAGCTGGTCTCTCCCACCATCATTGTAGCACCAGACTGGACCCTTCCATTTGAAGTGATGTGCGATGCTAGTGATTTTGCTGTAGGTGCAGTTTGGGACAACGTAAAGCAAAGATTTTCCACACCATTTATTATTCAGCAGAACTCTGAATGAAGCTCAACTCAACTACACAACCACCGAAAAGGAGTTGCTCGCTGTTGTGTACGCTTTTGACAATTCCGCTCTTATCTATTGGGTCCCAAAGTGGTGGTCTACACGATCATTCAGCAATCAAATATCTGATCACGAAGAAAGATGCCAAACCCAGATTGATCCGTTGGATACTTCTTCTGCAAGAATTTGACGTGGAGATCAGAGACAGGAAAGAACAGAGAATCAGGTTGCAGATCATCTATCGCGGCTTCGAATGAAATGGAGAAACAGCTGACAAAGATCTGTCAATCAAAGAAACTTTCCAGATGAACAGTTGTTGCCATGAAACAATAGGAAGTCCCTTGGTATGCTGACTATGTCAACTACATTGTGTCAGGAAAATGGCCGTTGGAATGGACAACTCAGCAACGGAAGAAGTTCTTCAAAGAAGTCAAGCACTATGTCTGGGATGATGAACTCGTACCTATTCAAACCTTGTGCTGATCAATTATTGAGATGGTTGTTCCACAGGAGGAAATCAAACAGTGTTTTGCCAGCACTGTCATTCATCACATATGGCGGACACTTCACAGCGGAAACAAAACTGAAGCCAAAGTCCTACAATCAGGTTTGTTCTGGCCCCCACTCTTTTTAAGATGCTTATCTTTTTGCTTTTCAATGTAACAGGTGCCAGAGAATGGGAAATATTTCCTGGAGAAATGAAGGACCGTTGCAAAACATTCTAGAAGTGGAAATATTCGATGTATGGGGTATTGATTTCATGGGACACTTTGTTCCATCATTCGGAAACCTGTACATCCTGGTTGCTATAGATTACGTCTCCAAATGGGTCGAAGCAATTGCACTGCCATCCAATGATTCAAAAGTCGTGATCAAATTCCTGAAAAAGAACATTTTCACTCGGTTCGGAACACCTCGTGCAATCATCAGCGATGGTGGCTCTCATTTATGCAACAAATACTTCGATTCACTCCTATCCAAATATCGAGTTACTCACAAGGTTGCCATAGCTTACCATCGACAGTCAAATGGACAGTTGAGGTTTCAAACAGGGAAATCAAAAGAATCTAGAAAGAACCGTTGGATCAACAAGGAGAGGACTGGTAAACAAAACTAGATGATGCATTATGGGCCTACTGGACATCTTACAAGACACCCATTGGTGTGTCTCCATATCGATTGGTGTTTGGGAAAGCATGTCATCTACCAGTTGAGCTTGAGCACAAGGCGTACTGGGCACTGAAGAAGTTGAATTTTGATTCACAAGCTGCAGGAGAGAAAAGACTTCACCGACTTAACGAATTGGAGGAATTTCGCCTACAAGCTTATGAGAATGCCAGATTATACAAAGAAAAGACAAAGAAATGGCATGACCGAAAAATAGTGCACAGACAATTGGAACCAAGGCAGCATGTGTTGCTTTACAACTCAAGGTTGAAACTTTTCCCTGGAAAATTGAAATCTAGGTGGTCAGGTCCATATGTGATCACTCAGGTTTTACCTTACGGAGCTGTTGAGTTACTGGATCCTAACACCAACAACACATTCAAAGTTAATAGTTAGCGTGTCAAGCACTACTGGGGAGAATCATTTGAGCGACAAAAAGAAAGTGTCACACTTTCAGATCCAACATAACGTTCAGGCAGTCACGTCTAGCTGACGACTTAAAACTTAGCACTCGCAGGGAGGCAACCCATGCAATTTTTGTATATATTGTGATTTGGTGTGATTTAATTTTGTGTTTTTAGTTTTTGCAGATTAAGACATTTCAATATGGAAGAAGCTCTCACAAATCTTCACAAGCAATTTCCTTCTCTCCCTCAAAAATCTCTGATGAAAGTCTACAAAGCTCGTTGGAATGATGAGGTTACTGACAATTCACGGTGTTCCTAATGACATTCGTTGGGTAATTGAAGCACGAGTCTGATTGGCAGGTGAGTCTTCTGACTCTTTTATTAAAAATATGCCTGGTTTTTGGAAGAAGCACCTATGCAAAGAAACGTAGAGCTAAGCAAATGGGTGTTTGTTATAAATGTGCACGTTGGAATTGCAATACGCGTGTCGTTCTTTAGGAATGGTGTCTGATAATCGCGAAGACAAAATTAAATTCATTAGGGATGGCTTGAATAAGGAGTCTTTAGATGATATATCTTCGACTCTTGAGACGCATCCCAGTGGATATGTTCACATAGCCTTTCGCAAATTACATACACAATATCAAAAAGAAAGACAACTGTTAAGTCTTGGGAATCTGACTCAAAAAGACCATGTTTGCCAATTTTAAAAAAAATTGGATGAGAAGCTTGTCCCTGACGCATAGACGTCAATCAAACTGTAAATTCTTGTACATATTATATCTCTTTGTCTTTTCCTAATATTGTGATTTCTTTTGTTGTTTCTTTTATTTCTCCGACAAGATCCAGACCTTTTTGACTATCACGATTTGTTTAACTAAAAATGTCATTTGGTAAGTACTAGTGCTATTATTTTACTCACCTTTTCAGGTGTTATAAATTCAACTCATCATTGCACTTTTGAAGACATCCAGAGTAAAACATGGAAGCCACTTCAAGAAGACGAGTTGAAAACATCTGTGTGTTTTACGGTAGTAGTGTTGGAACTAAACCACAATACGTAGAAGCAGCACATGAATTGGGTCGAGTCTTAGTTGCAAGGAATATGCACTTAATATATGGCGGAGGAAATATTGGACTTATGGGGATCGTTTCAAAGGCGGTACAGGAAGGAGGCAGTCACGTTTTGGGAATCATTCCAAAACCCTTGGCATAGGCAAATCTTATTGAACCATCAAACGAAGAGGAACTGATCGTGCCAGGTATGTCTGAACGATTGGTAGAAATGATTAACCGTGCTGATGCTTTTATTGCTTTGCCAGGTTGCTTGGGTACATTGGAGGATATTTTTATTGTGCTATCTTGCGCGAACCTGAACATACACCAGAAACCAATTGGACTGCTCAATGTTGATGGATTTTATGATTTTCTTTGTGTGTTTCTTGATGATGCTCGAAGAAATGGGTTCGTGTCAAAACCTTTAAAAGAACTCCTCTTTACTGCCAGAACTGCTCCGGATCTAATAGACCAACTCATAGCCTATGAACCACGAGTTGACCCTATCCTTTCAAAGATAAATTGGTCCGAGAACGATCGTGGTAAGAGGCGTCGGATTAATCTGGATCTTAACCTTTAATTTCCTGTAGATTTTCAGCTAACCAGATACGACCTTCTTAACTCTCCTTTTACTGTTTAAGACATATGGGACAATGTCTCATTTAGGTTTGGGGGAGAGAATTAGTTGATTAGTACCTTGGTTTTAGTTTGTGTGTTGTTTTTATTTTTAGTCCAAAATTTTTCGAAAAATACAAAAAAATTCAAAAATTTTCAAAAATTACAATTTTTTTTGTGTTTTATTTTGACTAAAAAGGTGAAATTGGTAAGAGATAGCTGAGTAAGGAGTTTCCACTTCTGAGACGTATCTAAAACCATTTTTGAAACAAGTTAATTTTTGTTTATTTCATTTTGAATTATTTAATTTGTGAATTCTCCTTAAAACGGACTAAAATGGATCTTCATATGCTCAGTTGACAGGTATTATCAACATGCATAGTAACATACAAGACATGAGCTAAAATTGAAAAATGCGTAATATTTAGTGCTATAGTTTAATTGGAGGAAGCATCTCAAAAAGCAGTGGAATAAAAAAAAAAAATTTCTGAGGTCCGAGTTATTAAGTCTGTAAGGGTGTTTTAACACCTAGTGCCCTAAAACCAACTGGTTTGGAAGTCACTGGCCCAAAGCTCACTACATGGATCAAAGATGCTGCAAAAATATATATATCTGAAGTCTGAGTAATTAAGTCCGTAGGGGTATCTTAACTCCTGGTGCCCTAAAGCCAACTGGTTTGGGAGCCACCGACCCAACACTCGTTACATAGATGGAAGATATTGTATATAAATAAAAATAGAGAAAAAAATCAGAAAAATGAGAAAAATTATTCCATTGCTGCAAAAAGGTGTGAATTCTGATAAAACTTTAGGACAAAAATATTACTCTCTGATCAACTGCACTTATGACTGTTGTGGGAAAAAAATGAGTTGTTTAATATTATGTTGGCTGTGTATATGAAGAATGACAAATATAATCGGAGAATTTACTTATTCAGTAATTTAGAAAGAAACAAAACAACTAGTATCTTGAAGTAGAAGTTTCACCTGATTAGTCACTAACTACTTTATTCTCTTTTCTCTTGTCTTTTTGCTTTTGTGTGCATTAGTTTGCTACATTTTTACTTTTGTAAAATGTTTGTGGGTATCATTGCTGTAAACCCTCACGAGACTACAACTCGTCCAGTAGGGACACTTAGGGGTTTAAAGGCTTGTTGCAAATGCTAAATGCAACCGTGATCCCTACGAAAGTGGCTTAGTTAATTTATTTATTTTATTTTACTCTATGTTTTGCTTGAGGACTAGCAAAATGTTAGGTTTGGGGGTGTGATGTGTGGTATTTTCTATCACTATTTTCCACTCATTTAACCTAATATTTTGTATAGTTTCTTGAGTTTTGTGAATATTTTGATGTGTTTTGTGTTAATTTGTAGATAAATAACGTTTCAGGACATTCTGGAGGTGATTTGGACCAAAACAGTGAAAATTGGAAAAAGGGCATTTTGGTAATTTGGTCGCGTCGCGACGCGCAAGCCCTTGGCGTCACGATGCCTAACGTGCACCAGAGCTGCTAACGTGCGCCGGGTCAACGGGTCAGAATTTGAGAAGTTTGACTTTGCTAATGTGCGCCATGCCACGTGTCACCATCACAACTGATCTGCTAACATGCGTCGTGCCATGTGTCATCATCCTACGGTACCGACAATTACTATTTCCATGTGTGCCACGTGTCATCCTACGTGTTGCCACATCATCCGGTCAACGAGTCAACTATACCACGCGTCTTGCCACGTCACCATCCACGTCAGCAGGTCAACGAGTCAACATGCCATGTCATCATCAGTCAATCATAGCGTGACACGTGTCGCAATCCTATGGTGCCGACAATTGATCTCAGCCGCCTTGCCACGTCATCGCCATGTCAGCATAATAATTGAGCTCTTAGACGCCTCGCCACATGTCGCCTTATCTTCTTATCTGAATTGCCACATGTCAAAGCCTTAGCAAGCCACGCCAAAAGAACCTGGCATCGCGACGCCAAGGGCTTTGGCGTCGCGACACTAGAAGCCTACCGGGGTCTATAAATTGAGCTAGAGATTTCGGTTTTAGATGCACCACTCTCTCTCATCTCTTTGATTTAAAGAAAGAGTTTCTCTCTCTAGTTTCTTTTAGTTTTTAGTTTTTTTAATTTAAGTTTTGTAATTAAATTTTAATTACTTTCTGTAATAATAGTAATTTACTTTCTTTATTTTTACAGTTTTTACTATTCACCATGAGTAGGTAACTTCCCCAACTATGGTGAAAGGTAATTCATTTACTATTGCAATTTAGATTAATCTCCCTTAAAAATAATATATTCACTATTTAAAATTTGACTTAAAAAGGATACCGCTATATTGGTTGGTTGGTAATTTAATTTTAATCTGGTTTAAACCTGACTAATCAAGGATACCGCCAGATTGGTCGGTTGGTAATTTAATTTTGGTTCCGCCTTTATGGCTGGTTTATGGACAAATATTACCGCCTTAATGGCTGGTTGGACTTCATTTGACTTAATCAGGATACCGCCAGATTGGTCGGTTGGTAATATTATCAAAAGTTTATATATTATTTTATGGGAGATATCTAAATTAGTAGTAGTAAAAGTAATTCCTTTTACCTTAGCATTTTATTTTATTGTAATTTACTTTTCAGTATTTACTTTACCGCATTTTTACTTCAAGTCTTTTATTTTCAAGTTTTTACCAGCCCTAGTTATGTTTTGTAACTAAATAAGTTATCTGGGGTTGTGATGACTTTTAATATCACCGGTTTATAAGGGGTTAGATTATAGTTTGGGTATTATAAAGATCTATTTATTGAGTCTTAATCTTAATGCTTTTTATTAACTGGCCACTAATAAAATTGACTAGGTAAACTTAAAATGAACTAGACATAGGGATTTTTAGTTTAAAACCTTAAACTCAATATCTCACGATCTTCCTTGAGGATAGATAACCCTTTAATAGATTTCCTTACAGGATAGGAATATACATGTTGGGGGGGGGTAGCCTTAATTGGAACTTAATCTTAATGAATCCAGATAGTTTGGTTGACATAGACATATGGTTGAATTGGGTTAAACTGGGTATTTGTGTCTGACCATCGACAGAGGCTTACACAAAATTTAGTGTTCCAGGTTAATAAATCAATATATTACCCAACTTTAAGATAACCACTTTATCTTTAAAATGATATTAAAAGAAATCACAACCATATATAGTTTTTAATATTGAATTTTCTTAAAACCTACTTTCGAACAATTTTATTTACTTGTTTTTAAATTTAGAATCGTCACCATTTCAAATCAACCAAACAACCTGTTAGATACTAGTAATCATTTGACCTCATAAAATTAATAGATTAGTTATTAAGTCCTCGTGGGATCGATATTTTTATACTACTTGACCGATATGTGCGCTTGCGTTATACGTGTGTGTTTACGCCGGTCAAAAGGATTAGGCCATGAAAGTTGATGATGCCTTATGGGCCTATCAGACTGCGTTGAAAATGCCTATCGAGATGTCACCATACCAATTGGTGTTTCGAAAGACGTGTCACTTGCCTGATGAATTGGAACATCAATTAAGTGTATTAGATACACAAACCAACAACCAACTCACTCTCCCTCCTTCTACCTCTCGGCCTAGGGCCAATTCTTTCTCTTTTTGGCTTGCCAAAACCGTGAGCAAGAACAAGAACAAGAAATTTTTGTGGCAAATTTTTCTTATGCTAGCACATGAAGAGTCATCCAAAGGTGATAGGGAAACAAACTCATGAGCATGGAATTACAACACAAAGCTTGGAGCTTGGAGATCCATCCATGGAGTTGACCGGCTTTGGAGGAGCACAAAAATAGTCCAAAACCGTGAGCTTCAAAGGAGCAAACGTTTTGTGTTCCTCGCATCGCAAAAGCCGATCAATGTAAGTATGTTTCCGACATACCTCTTTGAGTATTCACACATGTTTCATTGCTTGAAATTGATCTTGGGACTAACCTAGAAACCCAACAATGGTATCTTGAGCCATTTTGAGCATGAAATATACTTAGGGTAAAATTTGGGTAAATTGGATTTGAGCATGTTTTGACTAAATTACTTGTTTGAGCATGCTTGTATATGGATGACTTGGAGTTGTTTGTGATCAATTTTGTGAAAAATGGATTGGATAAATTTTTCCCCAAATTTGAGGCTTGGCCGAAACTTAGAGGTGCCCTAATGTCATGGAATTTTTTGATTTTGATCATTGGATTAGTTGAAATCATTTGGGAAATGTTGATTTAGGATTTAATTGGATTGAATTCGAAATCGGACATGAAAAACCCTAAATTATCGTGAGTGATGTTGAAATCATTTGGGAAATTTTGATTTTGATCATTGGATGAGTTGAAATCATTTGGGAAACGTTTTGATTCAAATGTGTTGGACATGTTTTCATGATAATAAGCATAATTAATTGTGTAAATTGATGTTTTGGAAATATTAATTTGGTTAATTAATTATGGCATACACTTTAGGTTAATTAAATTATGAAATTTGGAATTTTGGTAATTTAATTAATTGGGCCAAATTTGGAATTGGGCTTGTAATGTTGTAATTGGACTTAATGGGCTTGGTTGGGCCAAGTTTGGTTTAGGCTAATTGGTTGGATCCAGTTAGGCCCAAAACCATATCCATAAAGTCCAAATATAACAAATGGACCTTTAATTTTAATTGGGCCTAATGGGCCTAAATTGGTTTCTTGGCAAATAAGGGTGATTCCTTAAATGACCTTTGGTATTTGGGTTTGACCCATATTGACCAAAATTCCATGCCTTAGAAATTAATTAAAAGCCCATTGGACTTTAATTAAATTAACATTGGATGTTAATCGGGCTTTGAGACCCGTAACGATTAGATTTAGAATCTAAGTCGCAAAGGCACATTAAAAAGTGTAATTATTTAATTTAGAATTAAATATAGAATTATTATTAAATACAAATTAAATTTGATTTAATATTGTAGTTTAATATAATTCAAGAATTCGTACTTTGAGTACTTATTCGTAAAACGAGTCGGACTCGCGCAAAATCAAATTGTTGTTTGAACATTGGATGGTCATTAATTTCAGATTAATTAATTGGATTTGATTGATTGATAACATGCTTGTGTCAATACATGGATGCGATGTATGAATACTGTATATCATATGGATATTAGATGGGTGAGGGCTATTTTGGAAATTGTTGTAATAAATTTAGAATTTATTAAATTGGACCTGCGTGTCCAGCCTATTACCTCTTGACTATTTGTATTTCTCTTCTCACCTATTTCCCTCAATGTAAATGAGGTTTCTTTAGAAGTGTTATGTAATCGGGTAGAAGTAATACTTGTGCTAGCGGGAGAGAGGAAATGAAGCTATTTATTTTAGGAACAATGTGTTTAAGTATCCATCCGCATATCATTATTATTTATTTTTACACGCCTTATTATGTTTTTAGAATGCATGTTTAAGGGTGTATGATGATGAGACCTTAACAAAGATAATAAATTGGTTGCCAATTTACGCGAAAAACCCTCAACTCATATTAAGTGTTTTTCCTTTCATTGAGTGATTCTTTCTCAAGATCCAAGATTGGCACTGGTTTGTTGGCCAAAGTCAAGACCTTTGTCCGTCGCAGATGTGTTTGAATCATGAAGGCTTTGTTCTATATCGGTGTCTTGTCCAAGTTGTGATTTGTTGGCCAAAGTCAAGATCACTTCTTGTCCATCGACATCGATTACGAAGCTTTCAATGGTCAATGGGTTCCGCTTAACTGAGATCATTAAGCTTGTTGTGCCAAAGCCAAGGCTTAATTGATTCAGAGGAAAAATGTTAGGGAATATATTGGATATATTGGCATATATAATATATATGTTTCGGACTTGGATATCCACCTACTGGATCTAGGAATTGGATGGGATCCAATTGATCTAAGAGATCTACCTAGTTAATTATCATACAATTTGTTGGCCAAAATCAAGATTGTTTGTTATTTAACGGGATCATAGCCCACTAGGAAACAAGGTTTCCCGAGTACTCCACAGAGGGTTAGAGGCTCGCCGAAAAATAGTGGGAGGCAAGTATTAAATTTGCAATATTCATTTAGTTACTTGCCATACACGCTCATTACAAATTTTTCGTCAATATAAATTAATATATTAGTTGGACTAATATTTAATCATTGTTTTAAATAAAATAGTTGGACTGTATCCAAACTACTTCAATTAATAGTTGATTTTATAATTGGATTATAGTAATCAATATAATTGAATTTAACCTATTAAATTATAGTTGATTATATAGTTAGACTATAGTAATCATTATAATCAATAGTACCTAAAATCGTTGATTCGATAGTTGGACTATTGGAATCAAGATAAATGAAAGATTAGTGTTTAAAATATAAACCTGGGTGAAAGTATTTGGAACGACTTTAATTTTCAAATTGGGAATAAAATCTCAGGATAGTCCTGGAGACCAAGAAGTTACTTTATTTGATACAGTGACGTCTCGAGCCTAAGCCCGTAGTTGAGTAAATAGTAGAGCATGATCTTTGGAAGATTCATGTGATGATAACTTTAGTTCTTAATCTGTTATGCTTGCCGCAAAGACTCCTTAATTTCTTATTCAGAACTAAGGATTAGATCTTAATAGTATGATACTGAAATTGAAGGATCTTCATAGATCTATCCTTAGATCTTAGAAGTACAAATTTCAATAGAAAACTCTTGGAGAGTTAATGGCTATACTCAATGAGACAAAGCCAGAGTTTGCAATAGGGCAAGAAGCGTAAGGCGCATCTTACTTCCACATTCCGAAAGGCCAAGGCTTGGCCAAAGGCTTCAGGGGTGTGGAAAAGGGGCAAAAAATCAAAATCATCATAGTCTTATGGGAAGACAAATGACATATCCCAAGATGTCTGCCTAAACTGTGGCAAACGGGGTCACTAGAAGCGTGACTACCGTATGGACAAGGCAGACATGATGGAAAAAAATACAGGGTAAGGCTCCGGCTTTAAATATGTTTGTTATTAACTTGTTCACTACTAGTATTAAAATTGGATTTTAGATACTGGATGTGGTACATAAATATATGTACTGCTGTGCAGAATCTGCTCATTAGCAGGATACTGACTTCAGTTGAAATTTATCTGCGAGTTGGAAATGGGACGAGAGTCGCTGTTTTAACCGTAGAAACCTAAGTTTAGGAACTACCATTCGGGTGTGTACTTAAATTAGGAAACAGTTACAATGTAACTAGTTTGACTAGAAACATTATCTGCATATCAGGGTTTAACTCATTGCGGGTATACCTTTATATTCTAGAACACTAAAGTGTTTTATTTTATAAAGATGATATTGAGATAAGCACATTAGATGTGAATAACAGCATTTATATTTTGAATATAAATAAATCACATACATATGACATGACAAACAAATAGCTCAAACTGAGTAAATCAGTTGAGACTTATAAGTGGCATTGTTGTCTGGGATACAATGAACAAGACTCGTATATCCACACTTTTGAAGAGTGGATACTAGGACGAATTTGATTCTATTCAAATGATGTCTACGAATCTAGTTTATTAGGCAAAGTGCCTAAAAGACCTTTTTACTTGGTAAAAGTGTAAGTGCCACCGATCTGTTAGCCCTCAGTCATAGTGACGTAAGTGGGCCCATGTCTAGCTAGGCTAGAGGTGGATATGAATGTTTCGTGACCTTTACGGATGTGGCATCGCGTTATGGTTATGTGTTTCTTTTTGAAACATGAATCAGAAACTTTTGATAAATTCAAAGAGTTTCGACACGAAGTAGACAAATAGATCGGCTAAAGTATTAAACCGTCACGGTTAGACCATGAGGAAAATACTTAAGCAATAAGTTTCTCAAATACTTGATTGAGAATAAGTACATAAGGTACGAATTCGCGAATTATATCGAACTACTTATTAAATCTTATTTAATTCGTATTCAATACTAATTCATTTATTTAATTCCAAATTAAATGTTTACACTTTTAATTTGCTTTAAAGACTTAGATTCTAAATCTAATCCTATTGGGTCTCAAAGCCCAACTAACATCCAATGTTGAATTTAATTCAAGTCAAATGGGCTTAGAATTGATTTATTAAGGCTTGGGCTTTGGTCAATTTGGGTCAAACCCAATTACCAAGCCCAAATAAGGAATCACCCTTAAGTGCCATAAAATCAATTTTAAGCCCATAAGGCCCAATTAAATTATTAAAGCCCATTATATTATATTTGGACTTAATGGAGTGATTTAGGCCCAAATTGGATCCAATCCTTTTGGCCCAAATCTACTTGGTCCAACCAAGCCCATTATGCCCAAATACAATATTAAAAGCCCAATGCACCAATTAAGCCCATTAATTAAATTTTAATATTCCAAACATTAAAGTCCAATTAATTAAAGTGTAATACCAAGATTAATACATTAAACCAAATATTTCAAAAATACCCATTTAATTTATTAATCATGTATTTTGTAAATAAATGTCCAACATTAATTTTATCAAAAAAACAACTCCATTTCATGTCCTTGTATATTCGGCCAAGGTAAGTATTTTGTGTCGATTTGTTTTTCAATCCGATTGAATTACTAATCTACGTCCCGATACGTTCTAAGTCATCCAATGATCTTAAACACAAAAAATTCCAATACATCAAATGTAACATACCATTCGGCCAAGGTCAAATTTTTGGGGAAAAATCATCCAATGCATTTTTCATAAAATTGATTTCATATAATGTCATTAACATACATATAAGCATACTCATTCATCAAATTTGACAAGAACATGCTTCAATCAATTTCTCACACCCATTCGGCCAAGGTCAAATTTTGGGGAAAAATCATCCAATGCATTTTTCATAAAATTGATTTCATATAATGTTCATTTAACATACATATAAGCATACTCATTCATCAAATTTCACAAGAACATGCTTCAATCAATTTTTACCCAAATTTTAACCTAAAGTATTTCATACTTAAACCTAGCTCAATGATACCATTGTAGGTTTCTATAATATGTCCCAAACAAAGATTAAGCATGTGAAATACTATAAATGAATATATATATAAGACTTGAAGCATGGCGGAATCATACTTACAAGCTATGTGATGAAGAAGATGATCAAATGGTGGAAGCTCCAAGTGTTGGAAGATTCGGCCAAGAGGAGGAAGAAGACTTGAAGCTCCAAGCTTTGTATTCCAAGCTCTTTGATGGTTTCCCTATCACCTCTTTTGATCCCTTGCTTGTGCTAGCAAAAATGGAGAATAGAATCAAATCTTCCTTTGTCCTTCCATGGAGTTCACGGCAATGTGAAGAAATTTGAGAGAGAAAGAGTTTTGTGTAATTGATTTTGTTTTACCAAAAATCAATTTATATTTATGCCATAATTTATTAAATTAATAATAAATCTATGACACAAACCATGCAATGGCTTAGAGTGTCAAACACTCAAACTCCATGCAATGCATTAGAGTGTAATGCACACTATCACCATGCAATGCCTTATCAATTAAATAATGCATATAATGACAAGTGTCATGTGGGCCCAACACGTTTCCCAATGAAAGTGGGCCCACGTCCATTCACGCGTTCGGGTTCGATATTTCCGAAATACCGAGCTTACGTCGCGACGTTAATTAAACCGAATTTAAATAAATAATTGCGCCTGGCGAAATTATTATTTACGTCGCTAACGAATTAATTCTAAATTAACTCGTATGCCCGAATTAAAATCTAATTTTAATTTCGCGTCGAAATCGAATTTCGATTATTATATCGAATACAATAATTTTATCGATTAATTCCAAATTAATCGTTCTCTCTCTAAATTAGGCACTTTATCCAAGATAAAGTTTCTCCGCAATTAATCCAAGATTAATTAAGTCCGAATCAAATATCATAGGTGAATCTTCAGGAAGCGACCCAAGAGATCTCCGGATATTTTGGCAGTAAATACGGTCGTCGGATAATCCGAACACGTACGTACCTAGTACTACGTCTTTACCGATTCACAAGACAAGGTTGGCTTCTAGCAAAGCGCCATGCCTACCCAATTCTCCAGAAATATTCTTATAGGAATATAAGATCTATATCAAGCGTAGTATACCGTAGTATTGCGTATATCGATCCAGTATCGGATGATCACATGCTAGGCCTAGGGCTGGAGATGTGTCTGCCCCGTACGAAACATATATCGGACATCAAGCAACTAGTCTCTTTAAATCGGACAATCCTGACCTGGTCATATTGTCCCGACGGTTGCAACCTTTTATAGAGTACTAGTTCTGTGCCCTGCATGATCATCACCTCCATATGTCTGAAGCGATACTTCCATCTTGACATCACATCCAGTACACTACGCTTCTCGATAAACCCAGAAGAGGTGTACACAGAACCGGTTAAGGTCCCCAACCACCAAAACCAAAGTTTACCGATTGTCGCAAGTACTAGCGATGTAAGTCTCAGGTTAAGACCATACACCTACCCTGATGCGGCCTCCCATAGACACATAGACATACTACCAATGGGATTCCGCGGGGTCTATCCAGAGCGAAGCTGTTTTCCGTACCATCGGTAAAACACAACCTCCTATCGCACTTGCATAAGTATCCAATACTTAAATATATGAGAACTATGCCGTTGTGCCCTCACAACGTGCACAAGCGCAATACTAGCCTATTCCGCATTATCGATGTCCAGTCTCGATAATACTACGGCTAGGGATATTTAATGATTAAACCTTTATGGATTGATACTGTCTCATATCATCTCAATCCAGTACTAATCATATGGACTTTTGCCATTTATATATCAAAGTAAATAAAATTACAAAACGGCAAAAGGCAATTTCATTATCACATAGTTAATTTTGTACAATAATACAATATCATTTACAAACAGTGACGCTATGGGACATAATGTCTAACAATCTCCCACTTGGCCTATAGCCAGTCACTCAAGCATCTAATACCCGAACTATGTATGTGTCGTTCAAAAACTTGCTGAATGACAGCCTTCGTCAGCGGGTCTGCAATGTTATCATCTGATGTGACCTTCTCGACTTTTACATCGCCACGATGTATGATCTCCTAATCAGATGGTAACGTCGAAGAACATGCTTGGACCGTTGATGAGACCTTGGTTCCTTAGCCTGTGCTATGGCCCCGTTATTGTCACAATACAATGGAACGGGCTCTGCTGAACGGAACTACTCCTAATCCGATTAGGAACTTTCGGATCCAAACTGCCTCCTTTGCTGCTTCAGATGCAGCGATGTACTCCGCTTCTGTTGTTGAATCGGCAACAGTATCTTGCTTGGAAGATTTCCAGCTCACTGCTCCGTTATTCAAACAAAAAATGTACCCGGATTGTGACTTGTAGTCATCCTTGTCGGTTTGGAAACTTGCATCGGTATACCCAGATACCGCAAGTTCTCCACCTCCATAAATTAAGAAAGCATCCTTAGTTCGTTTAAGATATTTAAGGATATTCTTAACTGCTATCCAGTGACCTTCACCTGGATCGGCCTGATAGCGACTACACATGCTCAAAGCATATGAGACATCAGGTCGTGTACATATCATGGCATACATGATCGATCCGACTGCCGAGGCGAACGGTATCCGACTCATGTTGTCTCTCTCTTCCTGAGTCTTAGGACACATGTCCTTAGACAGAGAGGTACCACGTATCATTGGAACCAATCCCTTCTTGGATTGTTCCATGTTGAATCGCTTCAACACTTTATCAATGTATGTACTCTGGGAGAGTCCAAGCAGCTTTCTAGATCTATCCCGGTAGATCTTTATTCCAAGAATAAAGGCTGCTTCTCCCAGATCTTTCATGGAGAATTTTAATGAAAGCCAAGCTTTCACCGACGTTAGCATGGGAATGTCATTGCCTATCAGCAATACGTCGTCGACATAAAGGACGATAAAAGTAAGTGCTCTCCCACTAACCTTCTTGTATACACAAGGGTCATCTGCGTTTTGCATGAAATCATATTCTTTTATGATCTCATCAAAACGTTGATTCCATGACCGTGATGCTTGCTTCAATCCATAAATGGATCGATTTAACTTACAAATCTTGTTTGCAAGTCTTGGCACGATAAAACCGTCAGGCTGTTGCATATAAACATCCTCCAAAGGTTTCCGTTAAGGAAAGCGGTTTTAACGTCCATCTGCCATATCTCGAAGTCGAAATATGCAGCTATTGCAAGCATTATCCGAATGGATTTAATCATGGCAACGGGTGAGAAGGTCTCGTCATAATCAATACCGTATTGTTGACGATACCCCTTCGCTACAAGCCTAGCTTTGTACGTTTGTACGTTGCCATCCATGTCGGTCTTCTTCTTGAAGATCCATCTGCATCCAATAGGCTTTACGCCTTCTGGTGCATCAACCAGTGTCCAAACTTGGTTGGCGTACATGGAATCCATCTCGGACTTCATGGCTTCTTGCCATAAAGCGGAATCGATATTTCGTATCGCTTCCTCATACGTAGCCGGCTCATTATCCTCAATCAGATTAATATCTACATGAGGTGAGATCAGGAACCCATACCTCTCAGGTACTGTTCTGACTCTCTCCGACCTACGCGGTCCTTATGTATGTGAAGTTTGTGGTACAGACTCATCCTGGACGGTCTGTTCTTGTTCCGTCGTTAATTCATTGCCAGGAACAGTATCACTACGATCTTCATCGAGTTCTACTTTCCTCCCACTTACCACTGCATTTATAAAATCCTTCTCAAGGAAAAATGCTTGTAGAGCAACAAATACTTTGTTCTCTTGTGGTAATAGAAGTAATATCCTTTGGTTTCCCTAGGATATCCTACAAAAAGGCATTATCAGTTTTGGGTTCAAGTTTGGTACTTTCCAAACGTTTAACATGTGCCCAGCATCCCCAAATTTTCAGGAAAGAGAAACTTGGTTTCCTTCCTGTCCATATCTCATATGGAGTCTGTTCACAGACTTCGACGGTACTTTATTCAAAATAAGTATAGCACTGTTTAATGCGTATCCCCAGAAGGATATTGGTAGCTCAGTGCGACTCATCATTGACCTTACCATGTCCAACAAGGTGCGGTTTCTCCGTTCGGACACACCATTTAATTGCGGTGTTCCAGGAGGAGTCCACTGTGAAGAATACCATATTCTTTCAAGTAATCTTGAAACTCATAACTCAAGTATTCGCCACCACGGTCTGACCGTAATGTCTTAATACTCTTCCCTGTTTGTTTCTCTCACTTCGTGTCGAAACTCTTTGAATTTCTCAAAAGTTTCCGACTTGTGTCTCATAAGATACACATACCGTAACGAGATGCATCATCTGTAAAGGTTACGAAGTAGTGAAATCCACCTCTAGCCTGGCTAGACATGGGCCGCATACGTCAGTATGAATGAGAGCTAACAGTTCTGTGGTACGTTCACCTTTACCGCTAAAAGGTGATTTAGGCATTTTGCCTAAAAGACAAGATTCACAGACGTCATATTTGAATTGAGTATCAAATTCGTCCAAGTCCCACTCTTCGAAGTGTGGATA
>SKCR01028489.1:0-19153 GCA_019454045.1 Zanthoxylum bungeanum
CGGATATTCATGACCTGGTCACAATATCCCGATTGGTTGCGCAACACTCAAGAGCACTAGTACCGTATCCTGCGTGACCTCATCTCCATATGACTGAAGTGATACTTCCGTCTTGACATCACACCCAATACACTACGACTCTCTGATAAACCCAGAAGTGGTGTACGCAGAACCGGTTAAAGCCCCTGTACCTCCAAGACCAAAGTCTACCGATTATCGCAAGTATTAGCGATGCAAGTCTCAGGTTAAGACTATACACACCTACCTTGATTTCGGCCTCCCATAGACACATAGTCATAATACCAATGGGATTCCGAGGGGTCTATCCAGAGCGAAGCTGTTTCCTGTACCATCGGTGAAACACGACCTCCTATCGCACTTGCATAAGTATCCAATACTTATATAATGAGAACTATGCCGTTGTGCCCTCATAACGCACACAAGTACAATACTAGCCTATTCCGCATTATCGATGTCCAGTCTCGATAATACTCCGGCTAGGGATATTTAATGATTAATCCTTCGGGACTGATACTGTCTCATATCATTCTCAGTCCAGGAACTAATCATAGGGACCTCTCTTCATTATATATCTATGGTGATCTAATCACAAATGATGAGAGTGCAATTCCTTGTCACATAGTTAATTTGCTACAACAACACAATGATATGTGCAAATAGTGACGCTATGGGTCATTTTGTCCAACAGAATGTACATTAAGTTGTCACCGGAATGAGTGTTGATTTGTAGTTTCGCAATTTCTGGTCAATATTTCGCTGTTTCTGGTTCATTGTTTTGCATTGATTTCTTGACTATTTTTTGGACTGTTTTAGGGTGGTCTAGGGTTGTTTTTCTTAGTGTTCCTAGAACGTGCCAAGGATCTCTAAGATGAAATTGTGTGTGTGTGAATAATCAAAGAAGTTGCGGAAATACTTACATTGATTCGGTAGGATGGATGTATGAAGTTCAAAACTTTTTGATCATTTGAGAAGAGCTCCAACCCTTTCTTTATGTTCCAAACTCTAGGATTGGTTTCCCTATCACCTTGATTCACTCTTGGAAGTGCTAGCTCACTTTAATTTTTACAACAAAAACTCTATGTTGGAGGGAGAAGCTCTCGGCATTGCTAAGAAAAGTGAGAGAGAGAGTTTTATTTTTGGTTGTGTATTTGATTTTCAAAAAACCAAATTATCATTTCCAAAAATCAAGTTGGTATATGTCATTCCAAATGACAAAGTGTGTTGGATTTTAATTGAGTGAAAAACAAGCAATCTAATGCTTACACTCAAACTTAACCACTTCCATCACTAGTCAAATGTATGATGTAAGTCAAGTGGGTTCCACCACTTGTAAATTCCGAATTTAAGTCGAACAATCCAACACGCATATTCGCTCGGACCCGGGTTCGTTTAATTCCAAATTAACAAATTTACCATTGCGACATAATTAAATATTAATGCGCTTACTAATTAATTCTAAATTAATCTGTTTGCCCGAATTAAAATCCAATTTTAATTCTTCTTTGAAATCTAGATTTCAATTAATATATCGAATATATTATTTATCGATTAATGACATATTAATCATTCTCTCTCTATTATTCAAATTTTATCCTAGAAATTCTTGTCGTAATTAATCCTAGATTAATTTTCTCACTCTCATAATTAATCCTTGATTAATTTTGTTCGAGTCAAACGTCATCGGTGAATCTTTAGGAAGCGACCCATGAGATTCTGGATATGTTGGCAGTAAATCTGGTCATCGGACTATCCTAACACATGCGTACCCGTACCACGTTCTTAACGATTTACAAGACATGGTTGGCTTCTAGCAAAGCACCGTGCCTACCTAATTCTCCAGAAATATTCTTTTAAGGAATACATAATCTTTATCAAGCGTAGTATACTAAGTATTACGTATTACGGTCCAGTATCGGATGTCACATGCTTGGCCTGGGGCTGGAATTGTGTCTGCCTCATACGAAGTATATATCAGATCACTTGCAACTAGTCTATTTAATCGGATAATCATGACCTTGTCATATTATCCCGATAGTTGCAACATATTAGAGTACCGGTTCTGTATCCCTGCGTGATCATCATCTCCATATGACTGAAGTGATATTTTCATCTTGACATCACACCCAATACACTACGATTCTCAATAAACTCATAAGAGGCATACAAAGAACCTGTTAAAGCCCCGAATGACCAAAACCAAAGCGTACTGATTGTCACAAGTATTAGCGATGCAAGTCCCAGGTTAAGACCAAATACACCTACCCTAATTCGGATTCCCATAGACACATAGTTATACTACCAACGGATTCCGAGGGGTCTATCCAGAGCAAAGTTGTTTCCATACCATCGGTAAACAGAACCTCGTATTACACTTGCATGAGTATCTAATACCCAAATATATGAGAACTATGCTGTTACGCTTCCATAACGCGCACAAGTGCAATACTAGTTTATTCCGTATTATCGATGTCCAGTCTCGATAATACTACGACTAGGGATATTTAATGATTAAACCTTACATGGATTGATGTTGTCTCATATCTTATTAATCCGGAACTAATCATAAGGACTTTTATCATTTATATATTCAAGTAATCTAATTACAAAATGATAAAATAGCAATTTCCTTTGTCATATAGTTAATTTGTACAAAAACCACAATGTCTTTGACAAATAGTGATGCTATGGGTCATAATTGTCCAACAATCTCCCATTTGGCCTATAGCCAATCACTCAAGTATCTCACACCTGAACTATGTACATGTCACTCAAACTTTTGCTGAAAAATAGCCTTCGTCAGCGGATCTGCAATATTGTCATATGATGCGACCTTCTCGATCTTCACATCGCCATGATGTATGATCTCACGAATGAGATGGAAACGTCGAAGTACATGTTTGGATCATTGATGAGACCGTGGTTCCTTAGCCTGCGCTATAGCCTCGTTATTGTCACAATACAAAGGAACATGCTCAGCTGCTAACGGAACTACTCCTAATCCAATTAGGAATTTACGAATCCAAACTACCTCTTTTGCTGCCTCAGTTGCAGCGATATATTCTACTTTATTATTGAATCGGCAACAGTCTCTTGCTTGGAAGATTTCCAGCTCAATGCTCCGTTGTTCAAATAAAATATGTACCCGGATTGTGACTTACAGTCGTCTTTATTGGTTGGAAACTTGCATCGGTAAACCCAGTTACCTGAAGTTCTCCATCTCCATAGATTAAGAAAGCATCCTTAGTTCGTGTAAGATACTTAAGGATGTTCTTGAGCGCAACCCAGTGACCATCACATGGATCGGCCTGATAGCGACTACACATGCTCAAAGCATACGAGACATCAAGTCTCGTACATATCATGGCATACATGATCGATCCAACTGCTAAAGCGAATGGCATCCGACTCATGTTTTCTCTCTCATCTTGAGTTTTAGGACACATGTACTTAGATAGAGAGACGCCATGTGACACTGGCAATAATCCCCTCTTAGACTGATCCATGTTGAATATCTTCAACACTTTGTCAATATACGAGCTTTGGGAGAGTCCAAGCATCTTTCAAGATCTATCTCGGTAGATCCTTATTCCCAGAATAAAAGCTGCTTCTTCTAGATCTTTCATGGAGAATTTTAATGAAAGCCAAGCTTTCACCGATTGTAGCATGGGAATGTCATTGCCAAGAAGCAATACATCATCTACGTAAAGGACAATGAATGTCAATGCGCTCCCATTAACCTTCTTATATACACAAGGATCATCTTCATTTTGAAAGAAATCATATTCTTTTATGATCTCATCAAAACGTTGGTTCCAAGAACGCGATGCTTGCTTCAATCCATAAATGGGTCGATTTAACTTGCAAACCTTGTTTGCATATTTTGGTACGACAAAACCGTCAGGCTGTTGCATATTAACATCCTCCAAAGGGTTTCTGTTAAGGAAAGTGGTTTTGACGTCCATCTGCCATATTTCATAATTGAAATATGCAGCAATATCAAGCATTATCCTAATGGATTTAATCATGGCAACAGGTGAAAAAGTTTTGTCGTAGTCACACCATGTCGTTGACGATACCCTTTTGCTACAGACTAACTTTGTACGTTTGTATATTGCCATCCATGTCCGTCTTCTTCTTGAAGACCCATTTACAACCAATAGGCTTTACGCCTTCTGGTGCATCAACCAGTGTCCAAACTTGGTTGGTATACATGGAATCTATTTCGGACTTCATGGCATCTTGCCATGAAGCAGAGTAGATACCTTGTTCGCTTCCTCTCCTACGTAGCTCACTCGTTATCCTCAATAAGATTAATATCTACGTGAGGTGAGATCAGAAACTCATACCTCTTAGGTTGTTTTCTGACTCTCGCCGACCTATGCGGTTCTCGTGTATTAGAAGATTGTAGTACAGTCTCATCCCTGATGACTGTTCGTGTTCCGTTAAGGAATCGGTGCCAGGAACAGTATCACTTCGATTTTCATCGAGTTCTACTTTCCTCCTCACTTACCACTGTATTTAGGAATTCTTTTCAAGGAAAACCGCATGTAGAGCAACAAATACCTTGTTCTCTTGGGGGTTGTAGAAGTAATATCCTTTTGTTTCCCTAGGATAACCTACAAATAGGCACTTATCCGATTTGGGTTCTAGTTTGGTACCATCCAAACGTTTAATGTATGCCCAGCAACCCCAAATCTTTAGGAATGAGAAACCCGGTTTCTTTCCTGTCAATATTTCATATGGAGTCTGTTGAACAGAATTTGGCGGAACCTTATTCAAATTAAGTATTGTACTATTCAATGCATATCCCCAGAAGGAAATTGGTAGCTCTGTACGACTCATCATAGACCTTACCATGTCCAACAAAGTTCGGTTTCTCCGTTCAGACACACCGTTTAATTGAGGTGTTCCGGGAGGAGTCCACTGTGAAAGAATATCATACTCTTTCAAGTAATCAAGAAACTCATTGTTCAAGTATTCTCCACCACGGTCCGACCGTAATGTTTTAATACTTTTTTCCGGTCTGTTTTTCTACTTCATGTCGAAACTCTTTGAATTTCTCAAAGGTTTCTGACTTGTGTCTCATAAGATACACAAAACCATAACGTGATGCATCATTCGTAAAGGTTACGAAGTATTCATATCCACCTCTAGCCTGGCTAGACATAGGCCCACATATGTCACTATGAACGAGGGATAACAGTTCGGTGGCACGTGCACATTTACCGTTAAAAGGTGTTTTAGGCATTTTTCCTAATAAACCAGATTCGTAGACATCATATGAATTTGGATCAAATCCGTCCAAGTACCCACTCTTCGAAAGTGTGGATATACAAGTCTTGTTAATGTGTCTCAGACGACAATGCCACATATAAGTTTCATCTTTGTTACTTAATTTAAGCCTTTTGTTTGTCATGTTATATGTTTGAGATTGATTTATATTCAAAATATAAAGACCATTATTAACATCAGCACTACATATCTCAAAATCATTTTTATAAACAAAACACCCGATGTTTCTGAATACAAAAGTATACCCACATTAGGTTAAATAAGATACAGATATAATGTTTCTAGTCAAACTAGGTACATAATAGCAGTCTGGTAAATTAAGTACATGTCCCGATGTCAGTTCCAAAATGTAGGTCCCAACAGCCAAAACGGTGACTCTAGTCTTATTTCCAACTCGGATGTCGATCTCTTCTGAAGCTAGTCTCTTGCTAATCTGTAAATCCTGCACATCAGTACATATATGAGTACCACAACCAGAATCAAAAATCCAATTTTTAAAACTAGAAGTAGACATGTTTATTTTAATAACAAACTTACCTGAAGCTGGTGCCTTGCCCGCCTTCACTTCATTCATGTGCGCCTTGTACTCACGGCAGTCACGCTTCCAATGACCCCGTTTGCCACACTGTAGGCAGACATCTTGGGATTTGTCATTTGCCTTCCCAGAAGACTTTGATGATTTGGCCTTGCCCTTTCTCTTCTTCACACCTCCAGAAGCCTTCGGCCAAGCCTTGGCCTTCTGAGATGTCGAAGCGAAGTGCGTCTCGCACTTTTTGCCCTTCAAAAGCTCTTTTTCTGCCTCTTTCAGCATTGCCATCAATTCTCCAAGAGTCTTCTCTTATTTCATCATATTGGAGTTCATGATTAACCCTCTCCAGCTGTCAGGAAGAGACTGTAAGATCAAATCTATGGAAGTCTCAACCTCAAAGGTTATGCCTAGATGACCTAGCTGTTCGATGTCAGCAATCATCTGTGACACATGGTGCTCGACAGATGTACCCTCTGACATACGAGAGCGAAAAAACTTCTTTTGCAACTCATACTTCTGCGATCTAAGGTTAGATTGGTGAAGGTCCCTCAACTTCAACATCATTTCATGAGGATCCAATCCCTTGTTTTGACGATGAAATTGTGGGGTCATTGCAGCATGCATGACAGATTGAGTAGTTGAGTTGTCATCACTGTGAGTCTTCTAAAGCTCAAGCTCAAACAGCTCCTCAATTCCGGGATTAGGCCCAAAAGGTCTCTCTATCATATAGAGCAATCTCTCATCCCCCAGGACAATCATGAGGTTCATATCCCAGTCAAGAAAGTTCGCACCATTAAAGACATTTTCGCCCATGATAATGTCCCTAACATTGATCTTTCCAGCCATCTTAATTGCAATAGTCTAACTATTTAATTAACGATTTTGGGTACAGTCCAACTGTTACAAGAAAAATAATAAAATATTAGTCCAACTAATATAAATATATAAAATGATGAAAATAATTTAAAAGCGCGTATTTGGCAAGTATTTGAACGAAATTTCAAATTCAATACTGGCATCCCACTATTTTTCGACGAGCCTCTAACCCTCTGTTAAGTACTCTCGGGAAACCTAGTTTCCTAGCGGGCTAGGATCCCGTTAAATAACACACAACCTTGACTTTGGCCATCAAGCTGTATGAAACTTAACTAGGTAGATCTCTAAGATCAATTTGATGCCATCCAATTCCTAGATCCGGTAGGTGAACCTCCAAGTCCGAAACATATATACAATATATATGTCAATATATCCAATATATTTCCTAACATTTTCCTCTGAATCAACTAAGCCTTGGCTTTGGCTCAACAAGCTTAATGATTCCAGTTAAGCACAACCCATTGACAGTGGGAAAGCTTCGTAATCCATGTCGATGAACTAGAAGTGACCTTGACTTTGGCAACAAGTCACAACCGCCCAAGACATGCGATATGGAACAAAGCTTTCATGGTTCAAACACATCTGCGATGGACATTGATCTTGAATTTGGCCAACAAACCAATGCCAATCTTGATCTTTGAGAGAGAACCACTCAATGGAAGGAAATCGCTTAATATTGGATTGAGGGTTTTTCGCGTAATTGGCAACCAATTATTATCTTTGATTAGGTCTCATCATACACCCTGAAGCATCTATTCTAAAAGCATAATATGTTGCGAATAATAATAATGATATACATATGGATATTTAACAAATTATTCCTAGAACAAATCTCTCCATTTCCTCTCCTCCCGCTAGCACTATTCTAACTTCTACCCAATTACATAATACAATAAAGAAACCTCATTAACATTGAGGGGAATTGGTGAGAAGAAAATACAAAGAGTCAATAGATAAAAGGCTGGACACGCAGGTCCAATTTAATAAATTCTAAATTTATTACAATAATTTCCAAAATTGCCCTCACCCTTCTAATATCCATCTGATATACATTGTTCATACAATACATCCATGTATTCACACAAAGCATGTTATTCAATCAATCTAATCCAATTACTTAATCTTTGAATTAATGACCATCCAATGTTCAAACAACGATTTGATTTGCCCGAGTCCAACTCGTTTGAGAATAAACACTCAAAGTACGTATTCTTGAATTATATCGAACTATATTTTAAATCCATTTAATTTGTATCCATACTAATTCGTATTTAATTCCAAATTAAATCATTACACTTATTTATGTGCCTTTTAGACTTAGATTCTAAATCCCATCTAAATGGGTCTCAAAGGCCCAATTAATATCCAATGTCAATTTAATTAAAGTCCAATGGGTTTTTAATTAATTCTTAAGGTATGGGCTTTGGCCAATATGGATCAAACCCAAATGCCAAGGCCTAATTTGGACTCACCCTATTTGCCAAAATCAATTTAGGCCCATTAGGCCCAATTAATTATTAAAAGGCCTAATTTTTATATTTGGACTTTATGGAATGCTTTTAGGCCCAATTTGGATCCAATCCAATTGTCCTAAACCAAGCTTGGCCCAACCAAGCCCATTAAGCCCAAATACACAATATTAGCCCAATTCAAAATTGCAGACTAATTTTAATTAATATAAAATTCCAAATTTCACATTAATTTTAATTAAAGTGTAATAGCCATAATTAATTAGTTAAACCAATATTTCCAAAACACCAATTAAACTAATTAATCATGCTTTAATTTATTCAATTAAGGTCCAACACAATTGAAGCAAAATCAATCAATTTCATGCTTATGGTATTCACTGGCAATTGCATAATTAATATCCAATTTTGATTTCAATCTAATTAAATCAACAATCAATATACACATCATGCTTTAAAGACATCCATTGGTCTAAAATCAAAGAATCATCATGATACACTCTTAGGGTAGATTTGGCCAAGCCTAGGAATTTAGGGAAAATTAATCTAATCAATTTTTCTCAAATTTTAAAATGCCTAAATCCAATTCATCATCATCCAAGCTCAACAAAACAAACAATTTGAAGAAATCATGCTCAAAACATAAAAACCCAAATTAAAGTATATAAACCCTAAACTCATTTCATGCTTAGAAAATACGCTCTGATACCATTGTTGTGTTCCTAGAACATGCCAAGGATCTCTAAGATGAAATTGTTTGTGAATACTCAAAGAAGTTGCGGAAATAATTACATTGATTCGATTGGATGGATGTATGAAGTTCAAAACCCTTTGATCCTTTGATAAGAGCTCCAACCCTTTCTTTGTGTTCCTATCACCTTGATTCACTCTTGGATGTGCTAGCTCACTTGAATTTTTGCAATAAAAACTCTATGTTGGAGGGAGAAGCTTTCGGCATTGCTAAGAAAAGGGAGAGAGAGAGTTTTATTTTGTGTTGTGTATTTGATTTTCAAAAAACCAAATTATCATTTTCCAGAAATCAAGTTGGTATATGTCATTCCAAATGACAAAGTGTGTTGGATTTTAATTGAGTGAAAAGAAGCAATCTAATACTTACACTCAACCTTAACCACTTCCATAACTAGTCAAATGTGTGATGTAAGTCAAGTGGGTCCCACCACTTGTAAATTTCGAATTTAAGTCGAACAATCCAACACACAACTTCACTCGGGCCCGGGTTCGTTTAATTCCGAATTAACGAATTTACCGTTGCAACATAATTAAATATTAAAGTCGCTTAAGAATTAATTCTAAATTAATCTGTTTGCCCGAATAAAAATCCAATTTTAATTCCTCTTTGAAATCTAATTTCAATTAATATATCGAATATATTATTTAATCGATTAATCCAAATTAATCGTTCTCTCTCTATTATTCGAATTTTATCTCAGATAAATTCTTGCCGTAATTAATCCTAGATTAGTTTTCTCTCTCTCATAATAAATCCATGATTAATTCTGTTCGAGTCAAACGTCATCGGTGATTCTTTGGGAAGCGACCCATGAGATTCATGGATATGTTGGCGGTTACATCTGGTCGTCGGACTATCCGAACACATGCGTACCCCCGTACCACGTTCTTATCAATTTACATGACATGGTGGCTTTCGCAAAGCATCATGCCTACCCAATTCTCTAGAATATTCTTTTAAGGAATACATAATCTTTATCAAGCGTAGTCGTACATAAGTATTACCTAATATTGCATCTTCACCATTCTAGTCTTGCGGTGCCTATACACTGTAGGCCTCCGAGGCTGGAATTGTGTCTCCCCCGTATGAAGCATATATCGGATCATGGTAACTAGTCTCTTTAATCGAATAATCATGACCTTGTCATATTATCCGATCCGATAGTTGCAACATATTAGAGTATTAGTTTTGTATCCATGCGTGATCATCATCTCCATATGACTGAAGTGATACTTCCATCTTGACATCACACCCAATACACTACGATTCTCAATAAACCTAGAAGAGGCGTACACAGAACCTGTTAAAGCCCGGACGACCAAAACCAAAGCTTACTGATTGTCGCAAGTATTAGCGATGCAAGTCTCAGGTTAAGACCAAAACACCTACCCTGATTCGGATTCCCATAGACACAGAGTCATACTACCAATGGGATTCCGAGGGGTCTATCCAGAGCAAAGCTGTTTCCGTACCATCGGCAAACAAAACCTCCTATTACACTTGAATGAGTATCCAATACCCAAATATATGAGAACTATATCAGTACGCTTCCATAACACGCACAAGTGCAATACTAGTATATTCCGCATTATCGATGTCCAGTCTCGATAATACTACGACTATGGATATTTAATGATTAAACCTTACGTGGATTGATATTGTCTCATATCTTATTAATCTGAACTAATCATAAGGACTTTTATCATTTATATATTCAAGTAATCTAATTACAAAATGATAAAATAGCAATTTCCTTTGTCACACAGTTAATTTGTACAAAACCACAATGTCTTTTATAAATAGTGATGCTATAGGTCATAATTGTCCAACAGTTTTTGGACTATTTTAGGGATTGTTTGTGCGTTACTTTGGTGGCTTTGTTTTTGGTTTGTTGGTTTCAGTTTTGGGGGCGTGTTATTCTTTTAAGGAATACATAATCTTTATCAAGCGTAGTATACTAAGTATTGCGTATTACAATCCAGTATCGGATGTCACATGCTAGGCCTGAGGCTGGAATTGTGTCTCCCCCGTATGAAGCATATATCGGATCATTGGTAACTAGTCTCTTTAATCGAATAATCATGACCTTGTCATATTATCCCGATAGTTGCAACATATTAGAGTATTAGTTTTGTATCCCTGCGTGATCATCATCTCCATATGACTGAAGTGATACTTCCATCTTAACATCACACCCAATACACTACGATTCTCAATAAACCAGAAGAGGCGTACACAGAACCTGTTAAAGCCCCGGACGACCAAAACCAAAGCTTACTGATTGTCGCAAGTATTAGCGATGCAAGTCTCAGGTTAAGACCAAATACACCTACCCTGATTCGGATTACCATAGACACATAGTCATACTACCAATGGGATTCCGAGGGGTCTATCCAGAGCAAAGCTGTTTCCGTACCATCGGCAAACAAAACCTCCTATTACACTTGAATGAGTATCCAATACCCAAATATATGAGAACTATATCGTTACGCTTCCATAACACGCACAAGTGCAATACTAGTATATTCCGCATTATCGATGTCCAGTCTCGATAATACTACGACTATGGATATTTAATGATTAAACCTTACGTGGATTGATATTGTCTCATATCTTATTAATCTGGAACTAATCATAAGGACTTTTATCATTTATATATTCAAGTAATCTAATTACAAAATGATAAAATAGCAATTTCCTTTGTCACACAGTTAATTTGTACAAAAACCACAATGTCTTTTATAAATAGTGATGCTATACGTCATAATTGTCCAACAGTTTTTGGACTATTTTAGGGATTGTTTGTGCGTTACTTTGGTGGCTTTGTTTTTGGTTTGTTGGTTTCAGTTTTGGGGGCGTGTTCACCTTGTGTGTGGGACCTGTGTGGTGTATTTTGCTCGGTGATTTTTGTTGTTTTATGGTGTATCGGTTGGTTGGCAGTGTGTGTGAGTCGGTTTGGCAGTGTGTGTGTGTTTTTTGGCAGTGCGTGTGAGTCGATTTGTTGGCAGTTTGTGTGAGTTGGTTTGGCTTAGTTTTTGTTGTTTTGGTCAGGGCTGATTTGGGATTGCTGTGAGTGTGTGTTTCATGAGTGGGTGTGTGTTGCCGTGAGTGGTGTCTTGTGAGTGGTCTGTGTGCGTGTGTTTTTAGTGTGTTACCGTGAGTAAGTGGTGCCGAGTGTATGTGTTTATGATTCACGTGTAGGGCTGCATGCTGTTTGGCGTGAACAGTTTGTTGCTGTGAATCTAGGGTTTATGTTTCACGTGTCTCAGGGTTTTGTGAAGAGAGAGAGGAGAGGAGTTAGGGTTCTTATTGATTTGTCGAGAGTGTATCAAAAGAGAGTGTTACTGCCGTGTAGGTTAAACAAAGAGAGCGAAGCAGAAGAGAAGATGAGAAGTGAGGGCTTTTGTTGCCGTGTGTGAAAATGAGAGAGAGAGAGAGAGCTCGGGCTTTTGATTTGTGGGCGTGTGTGAAAATGAGAGAGAGGAGAGAAGAGAGAGGTCGTGTCAGTGTATGAGGGTTTCTTAGTTTTTGATTTTGTTGAAGTTCCGTGAGTTGTATGTGAGAGGGATAGGCCGAGAGAGAGAGCCCCTAGGGTTTGGTTTTGGTTCCTTTTATAGTTGCATGCTAGAGTTTTGTTTGGTTGTGCTTTGCTAGGGTTTTCTCTTATTATTTTCATGTGTGGCCGCCCCTCCCTCTATTTTGCCTTGATTTTCTTTCCAAATTAAGGGATTCAATCTTGGCTAATTTGGAAGGTGATTTTGATAGATTTTGGCACATGTTTTGCATGGAGTTTTGTTATTTTGGATAGGGCTTAGGCGTGTGGGCCTTGGAAGTTGCATGGGTTGCATGGGCTTTGGATGGGTTGTATGGCTTTGTGTGGTGTTGGTGTGTATGTCATGGATAAATGGACTTTCATGCGTTGCAGGGGTTTTGGGCCGAGGCTAATGTTTAAAACAGAAATCGACCAAGCGAACCCGAGGCTAACTAGTGAGTTTAAATCTGACGAGGTATTAATTTTTTAGAGTTTTCCCTTCCGGTATTCATTTCCCGCAACTCCCCGACTTATCAAGTAGTGCCTCCATACGAGGCTCATCATTGGGCTTTATGTAAAAAAAAATGCAGTGCCTACAGGTAATCAGTGAATTGGAATCGGATTAGCGCCAAAATCGTGTGTAAACACTGAACTTTATTTTGAAAATTGCCTTTATGTTTTACAACTGTTTTGATTTAGAATTACGATTTATGACTTATGACTTACCATTTATGATTTGCAACTTACGTTTTAGGATTTAGGATTTATGAATTATGCATTAAGATTTACGATAATTTTATGATTTATGAATCTTGGATACGATTTACTTTTATGATTACGGTACGTACACGAGTGATTTATGACTATGATATCAAGTTAATATTTTTCTAACCCATTAGTGAAGTGCCATCCATGATCATGTTATGATTATGTTATGTTTCTCTACTCATGAGTACGAGTATGAGTATGTTTCTCTGCTCTTGCGGTGCTAGGTCCCTTGAAGTACAAGCATGTTTCTCTGTCATATAAGGCTGATCACCTCTATGGTATAAGCACGGTATATGATCCCCTTTCTGCTCCTGCGGGGCTATGTTCTCGCGGATGTACACCATTTTTCCTAGGTTACAAAGCTGGTATGATTTTCTTATGCTTTAAAGCAAGGTATTTTCACTACATGTTTTATGATGATTTATGATTTATAATAGTTTGTAGATGTTAAGTAATGGATTTTTGACGAATGAATTGATTTACTGCACTTAATTTATGTAAAAGTTAATAATATTTTAGTCATATATCTTTAAACAAATTTTTTTATGATTTTACAATATTCACTCAATGGGTATTCCAAAATACTCACCCCCACTACTCCAGAGATATTTTGCAGGATTCTCAGAGGATGAGCTCGTGGAACCAGATACTATTTTGTAGTCACTATGATGTCATGGGTTTATCCAATCAGGTACATCATGCTTTGCACAGTCTTGGTCATGTATGGTAAAGTTATGTGTCGAGTTGTTTGTAATAAGTTCGGTAAGGTCTGTGAGTAAAAAATCACCATGAAGCTGAAACTAGGAGTAGCTTGCGCATGTTGTAGTTTTCTTATTATAAAATGAGTTCTAGACCTCAAAATAATAATCCATAAAATTTTGGGGAAAATTAGACATAATAAGGACTAAAGTATCCAAAAATCAAAATTTTTCATGTTAGTATAAATTGTGGTAAGTTTCGAAAAATGCATCTTTGTACCTAGGATTCAATCAGGACAGATTATAATTCGGTAGTTATAAAATAAAAACTAGACCTTTGTTTGATAAGACATAAAATTATAAGCAAAATAGACATAATTAGGTCCAAAATATTCATAATTCATAATTTTTGGAAGAAAGATAAATTTATGGTGGATTGTGAAATTATGTTGGATTGTGAAATATAACTGGCCTGTAAGTAACCAGAATCTATATTTCCCTGAATAGTGTGCAATAATTTAGTTATAACTTGAGCTTCACATAAATTATAAGGAAACTAGACTCATCAAGGATTAACATATTTAAAAATCGAAATTTTTAGGTGAAGGATGAATTAATGGCAAATTTTGAAACGTAACAGTCCTACATATGTATCTGAATATGTTTCTCCTGAACAGTCACCTAAACTAGACACACAAATGATCTGGTGGTAAACATTTTAGGCCTTATTCTAAACCTAGTAAGCCATAAGGAAGTTTTAAATTTGATTAATGTGCATTGAATTTCACATAATTTACATAATGATGTCCCAACTTACGTGTCTTCGAATCGAACCCAGTTAAATTCATAGGCAACCTAGATATATTGATTTTTAAGTGAAATTACATATTCATCCATATCATGTCTTATTTGTTGTGTGAAAAGTATTTTGTTCCGTTTATCCTTACGTAAGTGTGTCCGTTTATAGATCATTGTTGGAACAACTATAGGTAATCCACGGGTTGGAATCGGATTAGTACCAAAATTGTGAGTGGATAGTGAACTTTATTTTAAAAATCACCTTTATGTTTTACACCTATATTTTGATTTAAGAATTACGATTTATGACTTACGATTTATAATTTATGATTTATGATGAATGATTTATATATTATGCATTAAGATTTATGATTAACGATTTATGTTTATGATTTATGAATCATGGATTACGATTTACTTTTATGAATATACTATGTACGTAAGTGATTTGTGATTAATATCATGTTAAATTTTTCCAAACCACTAGTGAAATACAGTCCATGATTATGTTAAGATTATTTTATGTGTGAGTTTGAGTATATTTCTCTACTCATGTGGTGCTAGGTCTCATGGAGTACGAGCATGTTTCTCTGCCATATGCGGCCGATCACCTCTATGATACAAGACGATATATGTTCCATTCTCTACTTCTACAGGGATATGTTCTCGCAAGAGTATGCGCATTGTTTTCCCTAGATTACGAAGCTGGTGTGATTTTCTTATGTTTTAAATCTTGATATTTCCACTACATGTTTTATGATGATTTATGATTTATGATAGTTCAAAGATTTTAGGTTATGGATTTTTAACGAATGAATTGATTTGCTGCACGTAATTTATGTAGAAGTTAATATATATTTTTTCAAACAAATATTTTTATGATTTTACAATATTCACTCACTAAGTATTCCAAAATACTCACCCGACCACTTCAGATCTGTTTTCCAAGATTCTCGGAGGACGAACTTGTGGAACCAGATATTGTTTTACAGTTATTATGGTGTCGTGGGTCCATCCAGTCGGGTACATTATGTGTTGTTGTAACATCCCCGACATGGGATACGTTACGGGCATGGGCTAGACCGTACTAACCCCATAAGCCTCTGTCTTTCTAATTATACACTACATTATTACTCTTTTATCAATCAAAATCTTAAGTATGGGACCAATGACCAAAGCTCATCAACATGAAATACAAATTCAATAAATATGACTGTAAACTTAATAACATTTGCTTACAATGACTTTCACATTACTCGAGGCTAATACATGACTTTTGACTGACTCTGACTGGACTTTCACTTTTCTGACTTGGATTGGTGGACTCCAACCCTAATGACTGCACAGTATTTGTCCTCCCGAACTCGTCCTCCGAGAGTACCTGCAAAACAAGGAAACTGGGGATGGTGGGTTAGATCGTTATTCGATCTAGTGAGTGGACGAAAATCTGAAACACAAAAATAAAATCATTTGGTACAAAAACCAAGGTTTCAGCAAAATGACTTATATGAAAACTGTCTTTCTGAAAACTTCGCTTGAAATCTCTTAAATAAAACTTTTCTTTCTAAATCTGTTTTTGAAAGTCTGGTTTCTGAAAACTATTTTCTAAACTCTGATTTCTGAAAACTTCTTTCTGGAAATCTGGTATATGAAAATTGATATGTATCTGAAAAACTTGACGTATGAGGGCGTTACGTATTGTCGTCCCCCTATGCGCCTATCTGGAGCCAAAAATGCAAAACCATGACTTTGAGGCGTTACATATCGCCGTCCTCTAAAGCATGCCACTCCTGTTTTTGAAACTGGTGGTCTTGGGGCATTACGTATCGCCGTCCCCCAAGCCACTGAACTAGAGCCGGCAGCACTGATCCATGCTACTACCTGACCCTGAAACTAGGGTCTAGGGGCATTACGTATCGCCGTCCCCCTAGCTCTGCTCTAGGATCTAGGGGCGTTACTATCACCGTACCCCTACTCCTCTACATGTGCACATGTTCTCTGTCCGTCAATTCCATATCAATACAAGTTGCATAATGAGGTGGGTTTTTGCCCCATGCCTCAAAAAACATAAAACTCATGTTTAAAAATATTTATTTTTCTAAATCATCTCTTAAACATGTTAGACAAATTGTAACTGATAAAGAAATTGGCTAACCCCTAAAAACGAAAAGTAAGTCTGTTATCAAAACTGTAAAATAAAATCAGTTTGAGAAAAAGAGGTCCACTCACAGTTTTGGAGTTCCGATAGACTTTCTTCACTTTGCTGGCGAACTTGTATTTCCTACGATAATCTATCATCGAAAGTTTCGATTAGAAATGTGTTGGTTTCTATTAAGGTCCCAAGATCAATAATAAGCATGAAATATGTGCGAATACAAATCGAAGAAGTCGCAGAATACTTACATCGATCGGTTGAGCGACGCGGGAGGCAACAAAAACTCAAATTCTGCTCATTTCATGCTCGGCAGTGGCAGTGAATTTCTTCACTGTTTTGGCATCCATTGATGTCTTTCGTCGAGCTCCAAGCTTCATCGAACGATTCCCGGCTCATGGGTGGACTTCCCTATCACCTTCGCATGTCTCTCGGAGTGCTAGCTCTCTAGAAATTTGCCACAAATCTCACCACTTTGCTTCCCATTATTTTCGATTTCAGCCCAGCAAAAAACAGAAAATGGCGTGAGAGATGGAGTGAAGAAGAAAGAGAGAGAAAGAGTTGTAATGGTGATTGATTTCCAAAATCAATAACATATACCAAATATTATAATAATAATATATGTCAATCAAGCTTTCAAAAAGCTTTCCATCAACTCACATCAAGTCACATCTATCAATCAAGTTGTCAAGTCACATCACTCAAAGTGACAAGTGATTTGACGCTTGATGCGATTAATGATTTGACTCTAGATTTGACTTGCGTGCCGCACTCGAATTCAAAATGCGAATGCGCTCGCAAATAATCCCGGGCTCGGGTTCGCTAATTCCAAATTAATGAATTTTCCGTTTCGTCATAATTAAATTATTACGCCTAGCGAAGTCACTATTCACGTCGCTAACGAATTAATTCTAAATTAATTCGATCGCCCGAATTAAAATCTAATTTCAATTCCGCGTCGAAATCCAATTTCGTTTATATATCGAATATATTAATTTATCGATTAATTCCAAATTAATCGTTCTCTCTCTTTAAATGATATTTTATCCCAGATAAAATATCTCCGTAATTAATCCCAGATTAATTTTCTCTCCCATCCAATTAATCCCAGATTAATTAAAAGTGCGAGTCATACGTCATCGGTGAATCTTTGGGAAACGACCCATGAGATCCCCGGATATTGTTGGCAGTAAATTCGGTCGTCGGACTATCCGAACACGTAAGTACCAAGTACTACGTTTTACCGATTTACCAGACAAGGTTGGCCTCTAGCAAAGCGCCATGCCTACCCAATTCTCCGGAAATATGCTTATAGGAATAAAGGATCTATATCAGGCGCAGTATACGTAGTATAGCGTATTTCTGTCCAGTATCGAATGATCATGTGCTAGGCCTGGGGCTGGAATTGTGTCTGCCCCGTACGAATCACATGTCGGATGTCTGGTAACTAGTCTCTATAATCGGATAAACATGACCTTGTCATTTTATCACGATGACTGCAATACTTAAGAGTACTAGTACCATTTTTACGTGACCATCATCTCCATATGACTGGAGTGACACTTCCGTCTTGACATCACACCCAACACACTACGATTCTCAATATACCCAGCATTGGTGTACATAAAACCTGTTAAAGCCCTGGATGACCGCAACCAAAGTATATTGATTGTCGTAAGTATTAGCGGTGCAAGTCTCAGGTTAAGACCAAATACACCTACCCTGATTTCGGACTTCCATAGACACATAGTCATACTACCAATGGAATTCCGATGGGGTCTATCCATAGGGAAGTTGTTTCCCGTACCATCGGTAAAACACAACCTCATATTACACTTGCATGAGTATCTTATACCCAAATATATGATAACTATGTCGTTGTGCCCTCACAACGCGCACAAGTGTAATACCAGTCTTTTACGTATTTATCGATGTCCAATCTCGATAATACTCTGACTAGGGATATTTAATGATTTATCCTTCGTGGACTGATACTGTCTCATATCATTCTCCGTCCAGGAACAAATCATAAGGACCTCTCATCATTTATACATCTAGGTGATCTAATCACAAATGATAAGAGAGCAATCTCCTTTGTCACATAGTTAATTTGTACAACAACACCATGATCTGTACAAATAGTGACGCTATGGGTCATAATTGTCCAACAAAATGGACTAGGGATATAGATCGGAATCAGGTTAAGTTGCCTATTCATATAAGGAATACCACTATAAGGTGTATCGTACACATGACATGATGTAATA
>SKCR01028490.1:0-18977 GCA_019454045.1 Zanthoxylum bungeanum
ATGAAAAACCCGTAGGGCGTTCGAACGCCCAACGCACGCGAAGGCTAAAAATTTGAATTCTCGTAAGAACGTTCGAACGCGTCTTCAAACGCACCTCGAACGCAAGCCTTCTGCCTTAGAACGTTCGAACGCGTCCTAAACGCAACTCGAACGCAAACTCTCTGGAATCATTCCGTTCGAACGCGTTATCAAACGCTACTCGAACGTGAACTCTCTGGAAACACTTCGTTCGAACGCGTTATCAAACGCAACACGAACGCACACACACTGGACAGTCTCGTTCGAACGTAGATACGAACGTGACACTAACGAATAGTCCTGTAATTCTTAGAAACTGCAAACTTAAATAATATTAACTTGGTTAGTCATATACTGTTAACACATTAATCTTGGTAGTATAGATTCAAGTTATTATTAGGTTGTTCAATTATCACAAACATACACATAGTGATAAAGTTGAAATTGATTGGTTGTTGCATAATTGGTTGAGAATTTAAAGTGTAATTTTGCACAAGTAATTCCATCCAATCTTGATTGACATTTATATATCTACACTTATCGTAATAATTGTGCTATTGGAAGAGTGTAAATCTGGGTTGTGAATTGCTAAAAGATCCTATTGGAAAAGGTGTTTGAAGAATATTCGTTCGTTCAATTTTCCTTAAGAATCTTTAGTTAAAATTCAATGACTTGTGTTTATTGGAACTTTCGTCCGTTAGAACAACAAGTGACTACCTAGTACATCACTTTGAACAAGATCATTCGTTGATCGTTGTGCAATTCGTCTTTCGTAGACTGATTGAACCCTGTTGAATTTCCAGCTACAAATGGCTAGCGGAAATATCAAAGAATACCGGTCTCTCACGGAGAAAAGCCGGAGAAATTTGGTAGAGCAAATTTCAAACAGTGGCAGAGCAAAATGCTGTTCTACCTGACAACTCTCCAGTTGGCTAAATTCCTCAAAGATCTTCCGGGTCCTGTGGAGGGAGAATCTGAATTGGCCAAGGAAGAGCGAGAACAGACTTGGATGTCTGGAGACTTCTTATGCAAGAACTACCTGTTGGGTGGCCTTGACAATACCCTGTACAATGTGCAGGGTTGTTAAAGGCGAGAGGCGCATTGAGGCGATCAGAGCCAGAAAAGCGAGGCGCGAGGCGCAGGGCGAGAGGCGCGGGCATCACAGACACGAGGCGCACATCTATTAATAATAATTTTAATTTGTAATATATGCATTATTTACTTGTAAATGTAAAAAAATAATAGTAGATAGTAATTTTTCATATATAGTCTACTTTTATATTAAATATACTTATCATATTCATAATACTTGATAATATACGTAATTAAAAAACATCAAATTAAGGAAAAAAGATAATTGTAAAGTATTTAGTCAAATGAAAGTAAGAAACACCATCATCATATTCTTAAGTCTTAACAAAATGCATAGTTTAAGTTCATGAAAATGAAAAACAAGTAGCATTACAAATCATCTAATCAAGAAAAAAATCATCATCATCCATGAGTAATGCATCATCTTCTTCTCCATCGCTCAAATCTTCTTCACGATCTATCTCCTCTTCATCTGTATCTTCTAAGTCATTATTTTCATTGATTAACCTCAAGTGAGCTGTTGCTTTAGACGTACTTGATTTTCCACTCATTTTTTATCAAGAACGAACGGCTACAAGTCCTAATTTCATTTCGAGTCTTTCGACAAAAGCAAATTAATCACTAGGAGAATTCCAAATAAATCCAACTTTTAGGAAAACTGGAAAAATTCTAATTTCTTGTTCGAGCAAGGGGTTCCATTTCTTAGGGATTGAAAAATTTATTTCTTATGCCTAGGACTCCATTTATTTGATTCACGGCATAATGGAATTGTACACATCTTTTACTTAATAAATCCTCATACACAGTCACACCATTCAGAAACTGAAGAACATTCAGAAACTGAGACAAAAGAAGGAAGTCGGCGTCAAAGAATAAAAGTTAAGAAACTGAGACAAAAGAGATAATTTCACAAAGAATAAAAGTTAACAAATTGAGACAAAAAATAAAAAAAACAGAGAACATTCAGACTCTGAAGAACAGAAGAAGGAAGTCGGCGTCGCACTGTCGCAGTTGAAGAGATACCTTGGGTCGTCGCCGGTGTCGTTATCGGTCACGTCGTCGGCGGCAGTGGTCGTCGGTGGCAGTAGCTGAAGGTCGAAACTGAAGAAGAGAAGAAGAAAGTCGCAGTCGCAGTCGCAGAGGCTGAGAGAAATTAGGGTTTCCAATTTCTTAAATACTGATTTTTTTTCCCCATGAGGCGCACGCATCACAGGGCATCTCGCATCATCGCGCCTCATGCGCCTCAAGCCGCCTCGACGCGCCTCAATGGAATCGACTCGCCTCAACTCCTTGGATGCGCACTAGCCAGCGCCTCTTGCGCTCCTCGCCTTGAGGCGCGCCTCACAGCGCCTTTGACAACACTGCATGTGTACCAAGGCATGACTTCTGCGAAGATTCTCTGGGAATCTCTCGAGAAGAAGTATAAAACTGAAGATGCCGGACAAAAGAAATTTGTCGTGGGTAGGTCCTGGACTACAAGATGGTAGTTTCAAGGACAGTGATGTCTCAGTTGGGTGAACAACATAGATCATAATGAAATACTGGGTGAAGGAATGAAACTCTGTGAGACGTTTCAAGTTGCCACCATAATTGAAAAGTTGCCTCCATCATGGAAGGATTTCAGGAGCTATCTGTAACACAGAAAAAAGCAGATGAGCCTTGAAGACCTTGGAGTTCGATTGAGAATCGAACAGGACAACATGATGTCCGGAAAGGCCAGCTACAAGACTATGGAGTCTAAGGCCAACATCTTTGAGGATGTAAATGGTAGCAAGAAAAGAAAGAACAGTGAAGCTGATTCTTCCCAAGCGAACAAGAAGTTCAATGGGAAGTGCTACAACTGTGAAAAGAGCGGTCATATGACAAAGGACTGCAGAAACAAGATATCTCAGGACAATGGCAGGATATATGAAGCTTATGTCACTGAAGATAAGCAGTTAACTGATGAGATTTCAGAAATGAATCTCTCAACAGTGGTAACTGAGGCCAACTAGGTTGGGAATCCGAGAGAATGATGGGTAGACTCTGGGGCTACTCGTCATATCTGTGCTGATAGCAAGATGTTTTCCTCGTATCAGAAAGGTCGATGGCGGCGATCATCTGACAATGGGAAACTCGTCTACCTCTAGAGTGGTTGGACAAGGCACAGTAGTTCTGAAAATGATATCCGGAACGGAGCTTACACATAATAATGTTTGCATGTTCCAGATATTCGGAAGAACTCGGTCTCGGGTTTGTATTTGTTTCTGACAAGATTGTATTGACCAGAAATGATGTCTATGTAGGAAAATGATACCTCGCTGAGGGTCTTTTCAATGACTGTCAATTGTGCTATTAATAAAGCTGAAACTTCTGCTTATATTATTGAGTCACAAAATGTATGGCATGGGAGGTTAGGACATGTTAATTATGATACATTAATTAACATGGACCTTATACCTAAATTTGCATTGATAGCCAACATGAGTGTGAGGCATGTGTTGAAGCAAAAATACATAGAACATCATAGAACAAAGTTCTGAACCCTTGGAACTTGTACACATTAACGTATGTGACATGAATTTTGTGCAAACAAGAGGCGGTAAAAAGTACTTTGTCACTTTTATCGATGAAAGCACAAGATTCAGTTAAGTGTATTTGCTGAGGAGCATAGCTGAAGCTGTTGAGAGCTTTATACACTGAGAACGAAGTTGCAAATCAACTTGGCAAGAAATCAAAAGAATCAGGAGTGATAGAAGTGGTGAATACGTTTCATCATTCGGTGAATATTGTTCTGTGCACGGAATTATTCACGAAACCATTGCTCCGTATTCTCCTCAACAAAATGGGATTGCTGAGTGCAAAGACCGAACATTGAAGGAAATGATGAATGCCATGTTGACTAGTTCTGGTTTACCTCAGAACTTGTGGGGGAAAGCCCTGCTTTCCGCGAACTACGTTCTGAACAAGCTTCCTCACAGAAGATTGGACAAGACACCATATGAGTTGTGGAAAGGTTATGTACCTTCCTACAAATATCTGAAAATGTGGGGGTGTCTTGCCAATTGCCAAGGTGATGGCTCCTAAACCTAAGAAGGTGGAATAGGACCCAAAACTGTTGACTGTATATTCTTCGGATATGCTTGCAACAGTAGTGCGTATCGATTCTTGGTACACAAGTATGAGATTCCTGACATCAATCTGAATGTGATGATTGAGTCAAGGAATGCAATATTTTTGAAGAGACATTTCCTTGTAAGGAAAGACAAAGAAGAGAGTCTCTCAAAAAGAGCTGTTGATACTGTCAAGGACAGTGATCATGTTGACCAAGAGTCAGATCCGATTTTCTGACATATTTGTTAGAAAATGAGCCTCGAAGCTATAAAGAAGCACTGTCTTCTTTGGAGGCACCTCTGTGGAAAGAGGCGATTATCAGTGAGATTGATTCAATCCTACAGAACCATACTTGGGAGTTGGTTGATCTTCCTCCAGGTTGTAAGCCACTGGGCTACAATTGGAAAGATGAAAATGGATGGATCAATAGATAAGTACAAGGCGAGGTTTGTCATAAAAGATTATAGACAGAAAGAAGGCCTTGTTTACTTTGACACCTATCCACCAGTGATTCGTATCACATTAGTAGAATGCTTATAGCTATAGCAGCTATATTTGGTCTTGAAATACATCAAAAGGATGTAAAGACGTCATTCTTGAATGGTGAATTGGATGAAGAGACTTACATGGAACAACCAGAAGGGTTTAATGTTCCTGGAAAAGAACAGAAGGTGTGCAAACTTGTAAAATTCTTGTACGGATTAAAACAAGCACCTAGACAATGACATGAGAACATTGACAAAAAGATGTTGTCAAGTGGGTTTAAAACCGATGAGTGTGATAAGTGTATATACACAAATCAACTCAAAAATGATATGTCATTGTATGTCTCTATGTAGACGATATGCTGATAATTGGTAATAATCATGAGTTGATTCAGTTTACCAAGAAGTGTTAACCAGCAAATTTGATATGAAAGATTTGGGAGTAGCTAACCTAACTCTTCCTCTATCAAAGAATACTGGTTTAAGCATATCGCAATTAGAGTATTCAAGGATCATCGGAAGTCTGATGTATCTCACGAATTGCACACGAACTGATATCGCTCAAGCTGTGAATAGGCTTAGCAGATATACTAGCAATCCAGGACATAACCACTGGAAAAGCCATAGTAAGTGTTTTGAGGTATAAGAAACTTCAAAATATGGGCTACATTACGAGAGATATCCTGCTGTTCTAGAGGGATACAGCGATGTGGGATATCTGATATAGTGGATTCCAAATCTACGGTTGGATTTGTTTTCACACTTGGTAATGCAGCCGTGTCATGGAAATCCTCGGGGCAAACATATATTGCCTGGTCTACTATGGAATCAGAGTTCATAGCGTTAGACAAAATAGCGGAAGAAGCGGAATGGCTTTGAAACTTCCTGGAGGATATTCCTAGTTGGGCCAAACCGGTGCCAACGATTAGCATACATTGTGAAAGCCAATCGGCTATTGGGAGAGCCCAAAATACAATGTATAATGGTAAGTCTCGACACATACGTCGGAGACATAATACCATACGTCAACTGCTCTCAAGTGGCATAATAACGATCGATTATGTCAGTCGAAGGAAAACCTAGCGGATCCACTAACTAAAGGTTTACCTCGAGAGCAAGTTGAGAAGTCATCGAGGGGAATGGGCTTGAAGCCTAAATCTAAGAATTGTCACTGTGGAAACCCAACCTAGCTGACTGGAGATCCCAAGATCTAGGTTCAAAAGGGACAACAGAAACTTTGTGCAATTCAAAACGAGCACTGAAGAGTTTCGTACTCTTTCCCATTCCGTAATGACGCTGAGTGCTGTCTGTCATTGGTTAGGATAAGCTAAGGCTTTTAATGATCACTATATTAGGAGATGAGTCCTAATGGGGGTAAAGACAGATTACCTCTTCATAGTAGATCACCTATTTCAAGTAAGAAGTGAGGCCGCTTCCATGGGAACCTTTAAAGGCGGGTTACCCTAAGTGCTTGATGAATCCAGGACTGTTGTTCAGGGCCAAAAATGAACACAACCGTAGAACGGAAAATGGTCGAATTAAAGCTGTGTGTTGGCAATTGTCTTGGTTTACACTAACGGCAGAACAGTTCAAGACTATGGGTCACTGGTTTGCCAAGTAAATCCGATTGTCATTCACTAGGAAAGGTTCAAGGCGAAAGCTACCTATTTCGATGCAGCTTTAGTTCACGGTATCTCTCTCACGTGTCTGATGGATAATTGAAGAATTGTGGGGGATTGTTGTAAATTCTCAATTATAAGAAAGGTGTTTATGTCCTTTGCTTTAATTCAGGGGTGTTACACTCTTGAAGGGTTGCAACCCCACCCAAAGGGGTGCCCCTTTGGCACCCCTCCATGCCTTATAAAAGAAGGCTATTCCCTCCAAATTTGGTGGTTGAAAAATTGGCAAAACAGACTAGACATAAAAAAATCCTGCATTTTCAGACATTGTTTTCCCTTTGTTTTGAGAAGAGATCCACCATCTTCCTTTTCAAACCCTTGTCAAGGAGTGCACCTTGACAAGAAGCATCCAAGTTATCCTGGGAGAACGTTGGCCAATTCGGATCCGTAGAGCACCTGTGACGGGGCCAATAAGTTCTTAAGGACAGAGATCATCTCGACTGGACAACTCTGTATTCTCCATTTTCTGGTTTGTTTAAAGATTTTCTGGTTTTAGGGTTCATGCATCTAGATCTACTTTTGCTGTTTTGATCTGTTTGTTTGCAAGTTATATTACTGTTTGATGACACTAAATTTTACCAACACATTTCCCTGCTCTCATGAGGTGTTTGCTTACGTCCCTTTCTCCAATCAATTAAAATATTATGATATCCATGCTTCACTTTGAAATTCTCTCATCTTGGTAGCTCACCAGTTTCAATATTGAATGCCTTAGCTCTGCTGATATATGGAGTGTTGGATGTACGGTGATTGAGATGGCTACAGGAAAGCCTCCATGGAGCCAACAGTTCCTCCAGGAGGTACACGCTTGAAACTCATGAGACCTTATTAATTTGATTGTGATATCCAATTTTTATGTAAAATCTATCCAAGTTTGTTAATAAGTTGCAGACTAATATGTGAAGTCTTTTTCAGGTTGCAGCGCTCTTTCATGTTGGGACAACTAAATCTCATCCACCCATACCTGAAAATCTTTCCATGGAGGCAAAGGATTTCCTATTACAATGCTTACAAAAGTATGATATTTTCTTTTCCCTTGCGGCACATTTTTTTCCCCAAAATTGATGGCCTAGTAATATGGTTCTAATCATTTCAATGAATTTCCATATAATGGTTTCTTTTGCAACTCTTATTTGCATCAAAATGTGGTGGCAGGGAACCTACCTTAAGGCCAACAGCGTCAGATTTGCTGCAGGTATTTTGGAACTGTCCTTTATTCTAGTAAATTCCTCATTATAAGCTGCCAGAGAACTTATAGAGACATGCATAATATATACATAATATATAAGTGTAGCTTCTCACATGTAATACTAATACCCCCTGCCAAACTTGTGCAGCATCCATTTGTTTCTGGGAAGTATCAGGATCCTCATCCAGTTCTCCGCAATTCAGTCATGGTAAGTTTAAATTTAATACCATTAGTGATTAGTGTTATTCTTTTTCTTAGTGTTTTCCCCCCCCCATGTCGTCAGGAGTTCGGAAATCCAGTGGAAACACCAGCGATGAATCTTAAGAACTCGTAAGTGTTCTATATATCATGAGCTTTTGGGCTTTTTCATTTTCTTTTTCTGATTACTGATTTTTTTCTAAATTTTGCTTCTGGAAACCATATGGATATTACAGAGTGAACTCTTTGGTCAGACATTCAACCTGCACTGGCTTGAAAGATGTTTGTGAGATGGGTAGTGTGAGGTGCTCAACTGTGTATCCAGAAAATTTATCAGCTGGATCCTATTGGAGAACAGGCAATATTGATGATGACATGTGCCAGATTGACGACAAAGATGATTTTGGGATTAGAGCATCAGTAAAGTTCAACTCTGCCTTGGCATCTGCAGACTTAGATAAGGTGATAATCTCTTTGAAGTCTCTCATGTGGTTCATTATTTGTCAAATTTTCTATAACAATGGGCTGAATTGCTTCTTGAATCAGAGTTATAATCCTATGTGTGAACCCACTGATGACTGGCCATGCAAGTTTGATGAAAGTCCAGAGGTAGAGAGGAACAGAATAAATATATCTTATAGTCAAGCAATCGATGAAACTGCTGGCATCACCGTAGTATCTGGTAAGGGGGAGACTGAATTCACTTTTCCTTGTGGTTCATCAGCAGCTGAAGATGATGATGAGGTTACAGAGTCAAAAATTAAAGCCTTTCTGGATGAGAAGGTACTCACTGTTCTTATCACTCTACTTCTTTTTTATACAAATCGACAATAGGATCATCCATTAGAAAGAACCAAAAAGGGCCTAAAGACTTCAGTTCATTAGATTTCTACCGGAAATCATCCCCCAATGGACTAAGGATTATTATGGCAGTGAGGGAATCTAAAATGCAGTGAAGAAAAATTATTTTCTTCACTTTCTCTCTTAAACATTTTGATTAATGAGATTTTGTATGTTTGTGTGTAATAGGCCCTAGATCTGAAGAAGCTGGAAACACCTTTACACGAAGAGTTCTACAGCACATTGAATGCAACAGGTCATGCAAGTGGAGTTGGCATTACAAATGGTCAAAATTTTATGAACCTGCCTCCTAAAAGTAGGTCACCCAAGCGGCTACCAAGTAGAAGACTTTCTGCAGCTATTCTTGGCGCTACTAACCCTGCTAGCCCTAGGCGTCAAAAGGATCGTCTATCAAATGTTAACAGCATTCAAGATCGAGCATTGCAGGAAATTCAGCCACCTCAGCTTAATGACTGGTAAGAGTTTCTTCTCAATGCTCAGAAGTATACAATTAATCCTAGGTTTGTCAGTTGGTTTTTATGCTTGTTTTTAGCATATTTCTGATTTATATTTTGTGAGACCCTTTCTCTAGCTTGAGAATGACAATTATTGTTTTTGTAGTATGAGCTTCCCAGAGAGGCAAAGGAATTGGAAAGAGGAGCTTGATGAAGAGATAAAAAGGAAATGGAAAGAAGAGCTTGACGAAGAGATGGAAAGAAATAGAGGCAAGTTCTGATTTTTCAGCATATGATCTCTATTTTTTATTGCTCTCCTTTTTATCTCTTTGCTAACCAAGAGATCTTACACAGTAAAACTCAGGTTTCTTTTTCTGAAAACTAGGTGGTAAAAATGTTTCAAAATTAGTTGAATTAAGATTACTCTGTTTAGATGAGGTTTCTAATCTTTACTCAACTCCTTGAATTGCACTTCTATAATGTAATGGGAATCTTCTGTCACAGTAAGTAATTTATGGAAATCTCCTGTCCCAGCAGGTAATCTAATGAGTTTTGTGTTAGAGCTAGTTGAATGAGCAAGTGGAGTGGAATCATGAAATTTATGTTTACACCAACACAGTTAATTTTTTTTTGGTTCAAGTCGTTGGAGATTTGTACTTTTTCTGTTTGCACGGTGAAAATGACCCAAAGTTTATGTTTTGCCTTCAAGGTGTTCATCAGCAACAAAATAGGGTTAGGGTTTTCCATTGTTCTAAAAAACGCTAGGAGCTAGTCGGGCGTGGGGGAGTGCCTAGCGCCTAGGCATTCTAGGCAACGCCTAGACGAATGGTTTAGGCTGTTTTATTTTTTATTTAAAAAAATTGATTGTGTTTGAAAATCTGAGTTCAATTAGACTTAAGGTTATCATTTGACAAATTGAGGTTAATTAGTTTTAGGGTTTGAAAATTTGGGTTCGATTAGGCCTAAAGGAGGATTTGGGAGTTTCAGGTTGCTGTCAGTGGAGGTTTCGACCTCAGGTACCGGCGCATGTAGCCCATGTGCCATTGCCGCCGATGGCCGTTTGGCACATGCATTGGTCCTTCGTATTCAGACGACTCCGGCTAACACCGATATGACATTCACACGTTGAAATGGGTCACCGTTTTTCGTAGATCTAAGATTTTCCGTGAAGGAGCACCGAATCCACCGATTCATAGAAAAACAGGACTGCCAGGCATCGCCTAGTGCCTAGACGGAGTCCAGGCGGCCGCCTAGACCATCTTTTAGAACACTGGGGTTTCCCGAAGTCTAGGCACGCCTGGCGCTTCTCGCCTAGTGAAGGCCGCCCTGCTTGACCTATCATCACTCATTAGTCACAGTGGCTTGCGCCTCTATTTGAGGACCACTTTTGACAACACTGACAAATGGAATATATTTAAGATTATGTTGCAAAATTGCAATCGAGATCCATGCGACTTATTGTCTTGAGATTCTCTCACATTATTTGTGAGTTGGGACTTGGGAGGTCTTTCATACATGCTATTTATAGAGCTTTGATCTTAATTTGCAAAACAAAATATTATATTTGAAGAAACATTCTTTGAGTAAAAAAGATGTGAAACACTGTAGAACTTATTTAAGACCAAATTGTCAGAACGAGTTCCCTGTTTTTAAGTTTGGTTTGATTATCGTTATTTCTTTTTCATTGCTTTCAGACGGAATTCATGACTTTTTCAATATATTAAACTTCATTTGAGGTCTGACATGGAAAGTGTTTATTGCAGAGATGATGCGCCAGGCAGCCCAAAAGTTCAGATTCTAGTTTGACCAAGAGAGCAGCTACTGTTTGCATTCGCAGCCAAGAAAATGTATGTACCTCTCATGTATCTGTACTATGCTTTTCCAACGGGAGTGTCAATATATATAATTCTATTTTTAATATGTGATGATATCTGATAATTTATAGCGGTTACCCCATCATATGTGCATGAATAGCTCTCGTGGTTTAGTCAAGAAAATCCACATAGGCATCATTTTTTATGCATGCCCTTTTCTTGAAGTTATTTTATGTTACTGAGGATTTTGACACTGAGATAGTATGTATTTTCATGTTATTATATGTTACTGAGCTCGATTTCAGCTCTGCTGAAGCATAAAGCATTGTTTATGATGAAAAGCTGAGAACATTTTTCTTCGATGTGGCTTTTACTGTTTTTATTTGTTCACGATTATCTACTGTTATAATTCTTGGAAGCAGGTGAAGTTACAAATTATATTAGGAAGAGGAAAATAATTAATTTTTCCCTTCACAATATTTATATTTCATTCAGTTAGACTAAACCTTGAAGAAAATAGACTGTACACCCTTGAAGCACTTACTGGGGGAGGCAGTGAATTTAATCTGTTATTACATTTGTTGAGGTTATGAACTCTAATAGTGTTCGTTCATGGTAGTTTCAGAGAGAGAACATAAAGAGAAACAAGTCCACTATCCAATTGAGGTTGTTAGCATAACTTGCAACTCCTAAGCCAAAAATCTACAAAGGTAATTTCCCACCCAATTTCTAGGGCACTAATGTCAACTGAAAGCAATGTAATTACTTGGCCACAAAGACTATAAAAATCTGAATGGTATATTCATGTGAGACCAAACAAATTGTTATGATAACAAAATAGCCAATAACTGCACCTATCAATTTTATTGACTTGTTGCAACTTTATTGTACTATGGTATTGAAATTCTGTCATTAGTAGTTACTATATCAATAGAGATGTTTTTTTTAATACGAGGAGAAATCCAGTTCGGTAGGCCCTGTATAGTCATACGAGCTGATAAAATCTTGAGAAAGAGTGGTGATATTTAACCCTCTAAAATTATTTCATCAACCCCATTAATCATTTTTTTGTTCGTATATATCTTATCCTTCGATAAAGTTACTATCATAGTTGTCAAAGGCATGTCTCAGGCTCAAGCTCAGGCTCAAATCATTGCACCTCATGAAGGGTCAGGCTAGGCGACTTTCATGCACGCGCCTAGGTGCGCCTAGGCAAGCCTCATAAAAATGTGTGAGAAAACCCCAACCTGAATTATCTCACCCAACCCGAAATCAAATTTTATAACATTTATTCAATAAATTAAGACATGTTTTGGAGTTGGCTTCAAATTTTGACAAACAAATTAATTTATACTATCAGTATTTGTATTATTTTACATTGGCAGTCTAGACGAGTTTGTGAAGATGTGGAGGGCATTGGAGCAAGGGCCGCCGTTGGTATCGACTACTCAGCAGTCAGCAACATTCATCAGAACAGGTGCTGTGCCAAACTCATTGTCACATGCGCCAAGCTTCTCTTCCCATGGAAGAATTAGCCAGCAGTGGAGCTAATGAAAAGTTCACCAGTTGCTTTTTTAGCCAAAAAATTCACCAATTTCAAATTTGCCACTCAATCTAATTAAGTTTGAATAATTGTAAAATTGTTAATACGAAAATAATAATGTACATATGTTCTCGCATATGATCAAGAAAAATAATAATCAAGACAAAAAAAGAAGGAAATTATATGAGCATGAAGTGAAAGTAACATGACTGGTTTCCATTTATTGGATTAGTGTTTGAAAGTGGGGTGTATGAAAAAGATAATAATGATTATAAGGGAAAAATGGTGATTAAAAGGCCTATACTGAGATTAAAAAAAAATTAATTTTAAAATTCTTGATAGGATTGATTGAGAAGTGGGGACTGATGAGATGATTTAATGGATCAAAAATATCATCACTCTTTGAGAGAAAATTGACGTGGCGGCCCATAATTCACATCCTCCATTTGAGTCATCGGTCTGATTCCATAGGGAATTGAACTCGAGATCGTACACTTTACCATAAAATAGAGAGGTTCTTACGACTAAACCAGGAAGTTCATGTCACTGTGTTAAGACTCAAGTTCTAAACTAAGTAAAAGAGACTAATGGATGAGCAGTATGTCAGAACGTGCACGAAACACAAGTAGTGAACAGTAATACGTGAACGATGTCGATGAAAAATAACTATAGACATGGCCACAGAGGTACGGCGACGCTGTCCGGGCTCGCGACCTGGTTGGGAGTACGGAATAGCCCACGGGGGACTAAACCGGAGAATAAATGGAGTCGCCACCCAGTGTGAGCTGGGAAATGATTTAAGGCTGCACTCACCCCTCGCAAGGGAAGACCTCAAACCGTTGGGTTCGGAATGGTCCCTTACTTATGCCAATTGTAATGAAAGGATTTATACAATAGTATAACCAAGTCTTATGCAGCACATGCAAGATAAATCAAATGACATACAAGTTTGCACACCCATAAACATAAATAAAAATGAAGGCAAATGCATAATTCCATAAACATATTAAACAATGATGCGCGATAATGTAACTAGTAATAACTGTAAAAGCATTAATAATAAAAATGGATAATTAAATACGTAATACGAAAGAAATAACTAAAGAGGCAAGCATGCATAAAACGTGATAAAGGAACCTGTCTAGTGTGTGCGTGTTCAAGTGGCGTTCGAGAACGCGTTCAAACGGAGTGAGGCAGAATGCACGCGTTCGTGTAGCGTTCGGAAACGCGTTCGAACGGAATAGGGTATGATGCATGGTAAAACAGAATGCATGCGCGTTCGAGTAGCGTTCAGAAACGCGTTTGAACGAAAAAGAGACAAAATATTCGCGTTCGTATAGCGTTTGAAACGCGTTCGAACGGGGCAAGGTCTGATGCATGGTAAAACAGGATGCATGCGCGTTCGAGTAGCATTCAGAAACACGTTCAAACGAAAATGAGACATAATATTCGCGTTCGTATAGCGTTTGATAACGCGTTCGAACGAGGTTACCAAAGTGGTATTTAAAATGACGTAAATGTGTGTGTGTGAGTACTTATCAAGCGGTACGTGGAGTTGTATCCCAAGTACAGATCACACTACCGTCTATTCAGATTCGGTTACGGAATTTATGTATGGGTTTCCATTCGATATACCACAAGAGGCAACACTCAAACATTGATGCAACATGAATGCAAAGTGAATAATGAAAACATAACAACCAAGAAAGGTAAATAACAAGACAATAAATGAGATGCGACCAAGGCCAACATCTATATGGGACTTCGTATGCCCGACTGAACGTATTTCACATTCAATCAAGCATACTTCGTCCGGCGCGGTAAAACATCATGATAAAGGTAGCCTTTTGGCCTTTTCCCTCAAATGGAGGACCTTTAAGACATATGATTAGCCCATGCGCATTAAGTAACAATGCATGAATAAGCAAAGTAATGATATGCAAAAAGGTAAATACGGAATAATGACAAAGGGGGGCGCGACAAAACATCGTGGTAAAGGTAGCCTTTAGGCATTTCCCTCGAATAGAGGACCTTTAATCCAACATAGTTAGCCCATGCGCTATAGATTAACAATGCATAAATAAATAACATGCGAAAAGTAAATAACAGAATAATAAAAGAGATGCGACCAAAGCCAACATCTATATGGGACCTCGTATGCCCCATTGAACGTATTTCTCATTCAATCGAGTATACTTCATCCGGTGCGGCAAAATATCGTGGTAAATGTAGCATTTTGGATTTTCCCTCAAATATAGGACCTTTAATCCAACGTGATTAGCCCATGCGCACTAGATTAACAATGCATAAATAAATAACATGCGGAAAGTAAATAACGGAGTGATAAAAGAGATGCGACCAATGCCGACATCTATATGGGACCTCGTATGCCCGATTGAACGTATTTCTCATTCAATCGAGTATACTTCGTCCGGCGCGGTAAAACATCGTGGTAAAGGTAGCCTTTTGGCCTTTCCCTCAAATGGAGGACCTTTGATCCAACGTGATTAGCCCGTGCGCACTAGGTTAACAATGCATAAATAAAGAAACAACACATAGAAAATAAATAGCGGAACGATAAACATAAAATTAAATAACAAAATGAAACACGTGTTTGAAAGTTTCTCAAGTGGTACGTGGAGTTGTATCCCAAGTACAGACCGCACTACCGTCCATTCGGATTCGGCTACGGAATTTACGTATAGGTTTCCATCCGATATACCACAAGAGATAACACACAATCATCAACCCAATGTAAATAAAATGGACATGAAATATAATAATGCATGCGAGTGAAACAATAAATATCTAAAAAGATAAATAAATAATAAAGGGTGCCATCAGGTCTTACCTTTTAAGTTGCTTCTCAGAAGTGCGTTGCGTCGTCGCCGGGAGGGTTAAGGTTCCGTAATTTTTCTGGTTTTCTGGTTCAATATTTTCCTTCGCTGTTTCGCTGTCTTGAGCTGTTGATTCCTCTGTTTCCTTCTCTGTTTTGGGCGTTTTCTAGACTGGTTTAAAGACTGATTTTTGTGCTGTTTCGGGGCTATTTTGCGGGTGATTTTTGGGACTGTTTTGGACTATTTTTGGTGCAGTTTTTTCTCGACAATTGTGGGGGCTGTTTGTGTGTGTTCTGGACTGGTTATGGGGACTGTTTTGGGGTTATTTGTTCACTGGTTTTGGCTCTGTGTGGGGCAGTGTTTTCACGTGGCTTAGGGCTGTGTCATTTGTCAGGGTGTGTGCGTGGCAGTGTGTATATTTGTGATGAGTGCCGTGTGTCTTGGTGTGTGTTTAGTGTTTTGTCAGTTCATGTGGGATGCTTTGTTTGTGTGTCTTTTGTTGTTGTCGTTTAAGGGTTTTTATTTAATGGATGTGGTTTTGCTCGGTCAGTTTGGTAGTTTTGCAGTTTATTGCTTATGTGTTTGAGTGTGTGGCTACGTGTAGCTTAGGTGTGTGCATGGCTTATGTGTTTGATCGTGTGTTAGTGTGATGTTGAAGGGTGAATGGGCTGTGTGTTGGTTGGAGGGCGTGAGGCCTGTGTGTTTACTTGTGTGAGTGGCGAGAATGAGTGTTGATTGCCGAGTGGCTGTGTGTACTTTGTGTGTTGTTTTGTTTGCGGAAGAGAGTTTAGGGTTTGTTTATGATTATTGGCGAAAAGAGAGAAGACAATGCTTCAGTTTTGAGTCTCCAGGGTTTATTTCTTTTGGTGAGGCCGTGAGTGGGTTGAGAGAGAGGAGGAGAGAATAGAGAGGGTAGGAGCCGAGAATGGTGAGTTGGATCAGAGTCATGGTTTGATGTTTTATGGGCTGTGTGCGTCTTAAGAAAGATGAGTTTTTAGGGTTTCATGGGTGTGCTTGTGGCGCTGTGTCTTCCATGAGAGAGAGAGAGTCGAGAGAGGGTTGGGAGAGAGAATGGCTTAGGGTTTGTTGTTGGCGTCCATCCCCAAGGAGGGAATAAGGTTTTTATGTTTAGTTTTTGAGAGAGAGGCCGTGAATCTAAGAGGAAGAAGCCTTAGGGTTTGGAATATGTCTCTTTTTATAATGGTGAGCTTAGGGTTTCCTTATTTGTGTATGGCTTAAAAAAGGGAACAAATCAATCAATTATGGGTGTGTTTAATTTAGGGAAAGAATATTTGTATTTTTGGTGGGGAATTTCTTTAATTTGGGAGGTGATTTATTTAAATTAGGAAGGAGATTTGATATAATTTAGGAAGGGGATTTTATTTGATTTGTGACATGTGTTTTAAATATTTTGGATTGGGCTTGGGTGTGTGGGCCTTGTGATGTGGGCGTGTGGCTTGGATAAATGGGCTTTCATGTATCACGGGGGTTTTAGGCCGAGGCTAATAGTTAAAACAGAGATCAACTAAGCGAACATGAGGCCAAACAAATGAGTTAATTTTGATAAGGTATTAATTTTAAATTTTTTTTCCTTTCAACGTCTGTTTCCCGCGACTTCCGTAACTTATCGGGTAGTGCCTCCATATGAGGCTCATCATTGGGCTTTAATGCAAAAATGCAAGTGTCCACAATAACCGTTGAACAGTAATGAATGAACAATGTTTTCCTATTATATTTTAATTTAATTATATAGCACCATGGTCATCATGACGTGTCTATCATTGTCACTCTTTTCAGGCATGACATGTAAGTATGTTTATAATTATGTGATAATGGGCAGGAGATACCAGGATATTTTTCTTTCAATTTTAAGTACTCTTTAATTTTACAACACTCATGAACAACCTTCGGTATTTTTGCGATATCTTGAGCTACATATATCTTTTTTCAGTGATTTTAGTGTCGTTGGAAAACTTAGACACATGACTACAACTTTCATGTTAGGCATTTCCCCAATTTCATGTGTAAGTAAGACAAATTTGGGCTTTAATTTCAGCCCATTATACTCTAACAGAATAACAACAAATTTAGCATGTGACTTTGACATTTATTATTATTTTATTAAGAAATATCAAGCCAATTTTGGTTCATATACATTGATACTTCTTCTTCTTTTTATCATCTCATTCCATGTTCAAGCTGTTAGGATTGGTGCTTAGAGTGCCAATCCGGATCATATTTATGTCTGATTCATAAATACGAGCAATTCTATTTTCCATAATATTACTAATTTAATGGTAGCACCCTTGTCTTTTATACACTTATTCGATTTAATTACAATTAGATATCTTATTATGATTAGATCGAAACTGAATCTAGTTCAGTGATACGTGTATATTAGACAAAGACCCTAGGATTTATAATGTAGTGTGCAATTACAACGTAGTTTGTAATTGACATTGGGAAGCGCACTATAAGATATATATCCTTAAATAAAGTTCCTGGTCAAGATTTACTAACATGGGTCGGTTAGTAAAATCCGCTGAGACTAGTACATGTCGTATATAGTGACTTGGTCCGATGGTTTATCCCAGTGAACCATGAGTCTCGGGAGACTCGTAAAGACATGTAGGTGTTTATTTGATAAGGTACTGAAGGACTCACTGAAGATTTCCTAATAGATGGTACACCAACGTCAATAGGAATCTTCTCGAGTTGAGCGGTCATAGTGGTCCTTCGACTTGAGATACCACAGTGGGATATATGAGTTATCCTCCACACTTTGATGGCAGTCACGTCACCGATCTATTTAGATCATACCTCCGCCTGTTCGTTGGGTGTGGACTGATGCTAATGATATCCAGTGCGTATCAAGATAGGATCCATCAGTCTTGTGTACATGGCATAGGCATCCTCACGTGTTTACGATCTAGTAAATCCATGGCCGTGGTATAACTTCGGAAATCAGTTTCGAGTGTTATTTAGAGTCGTAAATTGAAAGTCGACTATATTATACCGAACAAATTTGACGTTTTTATCTATATCCCAGGTATAATATGGATAGCCTATGACAGATGGATTATACGTATGCAATGACTTCGAATTACATAGTTTAGAGAGATTATCATGGTCGTCATAATCCATGAATGAGTGGTGTTGTGTTCTTTAAGAACAAGATCCAAGATCATTAAGCATAAAAGAATTGTGAATACTCAATGAAGTTTGCGGAAAAAACTTACATTGATCGGCTAAGTAGGATGTGTAGACAAAAAAAATTGCCTCCTTTGAAGTTGTTCCAAGCTCTCATTTGAATTGTATGTTGAGCTTCCAAGCTTGTTCTTGAATTCCAAACTCTTGGATAGGCTTCCCTAACACCTTTAAATGACCCATTTAGTGTGCTAGCACTTGAGATTTTGAAGCAAAAAATCAAGAACATGAAGCCAAGCTTTCACGCCATTTTGAGAGAAAATAGGGAGAGGAATTCGGCCCTAGGCCAAAAAAAGGAAGAGAGAGAGAGTTTTTGTTACTTGTATATAATAGATAATTGTTTTCCAAAAATCAATTATCTATTACCAAAATCAAATTTGGTAAAAGTCATTCCAAATGACATAAAGTAAACTTTGTGTGTTTTACAAGCTTTCACCAACCACCAACTTCTATTAACCAAAAGTTGATAAAGTTGACTAGGTGAAGTGACTTGTGTGGGCCACACTTTAATTCAAAATCCGAGTGGG
>SKCR01028491.1:0-19108 GCA_019454045.1 Zanthoxylum bungeanum
GTTATTAATTTACTTTCTGTGCCATATTATGCTTTTAGAATGCATGTTTAAGGGTGTATGATGAGACCTAACAAAGAAAATAAATTGGTTGCCAATTTACGCGAAAAAACCTCAAAACATATTAAATGTTTTTCATTCCATTGAGTGATTCTTACTCAAGATCCAAAATTGGCACTGGTTTGTTGGCCAAAGTCAAGACCTTTGTCAATTGCGGATGTGTTTTAATCATGAAAACTTTGTTCCATATCTGTGTCTTGTCCAAGTTGTGATTTGTTGGCCAAAGTCAATATCACTTTTTGTCCATCGACATTGATTAAGAAGCTTTCCTAGGTCAATGGGTCCCGCTTAACTGGAATCATTAAGCTTGTTGTGCCAAAGCCAATGCTTAGTTGATTCAGAGGAAAAGGTTAGGAAAAAAATATTGATATATTGGCATATATATTGTATATATGTTTCAGACTTGGAGGTCCACCTACTGGATATAGGAATTGGATGAGATCTAATTGATCTTCGAGATCTACCTAGTTAAATATCATACAGCTTGTTGGCCAAAGTCAAGGTTGTGTGTTATTTAACGGGATCATAGCCCACTAGGAAACTAGGTTTCCCGAGTACTCCACAGAGGGTTAGAGGCTCGCCGAAAAATAGTGGGAGGCTAGTATTGAATTTGCAATTTCGTTCAAATACTTAGCTTTACGCGCTTTCAAATTATTTCATCAAAATTATTTTATTAGTTGGACTAATAATGTATTATTTTTCTTGTAACAGTTAGACTGTACCCTTACATTGTTAATTGGATAGTTAGACTATAGCAATTAAAATGACTGGAAAGAACAGTGTCTGGGACATCATCATGGCGATAATGTCTTCAACGGCACTAACTTTTCCGATTGGGACATGAATCTAAGGATAGTCCTTGGATCCGAGAGGCTGCTATATATTATAGAGAGACCTCTTGGGCCTAAGCCCAGATGTGATCAGTTGCTCGAGCTAGATCTTTGGAAGACACATAGTGATGACAACACAACTGCTCAATCTATCATGCTTGCTGCTATGACTCAGCAATTCCGTCGACAGAACAAGGGATTGGATCCATATACCATGTTGTCAAAGTTGAATGATCTACACCGATCTAATCTTAGATCGCAAAGATATGAGTTACAGAAGAAGCTCTTCCACGGTCGGATGTCGGAGGGTACATCTGTTGAACATCATGTGACACAGATGATTACCGATATCGATCTGCTTCGACAAATGGGGATTGTCTTTGAGATAGAGACCTCTATAGATTTGATCTTGTAGTCTCCCCCCGACACTTGTTGTAGGTTCATCATGAACTACAATATGATAAACCAAGAGCAGACTCTTTGAGAGCTGATGTCCACGTTGCGAGAGGCAGAAAAGTAACTTCTTAAGGGCAAGAAGTGCGAGGCGCACTTCACTTCTACATCTCAGACTCCGAGGGTTGGGCCCAAGGCGACTGGAGGTATCAAGAAGAAAAAGAAAAAGAAGGGCAAATGAAAAGCGTCAAAGGCTTCTGGGAAGCCTGAGGACAAATCTCAGGATGTACGCCTCCAGTACGGGAAGCAGGGTCACTGGAAGCTTGACTGCCGCGAGTACAAGGCGCTCTAGAAGGAGATAAAGGCGGGCAAGGCACCAGCCTCATGTATGTTTTTTATAGAAATAAACATGACTACTTCTAGTTTTAAAAATTGGATTTTTGATTCTGGTTGTGGTACTCACATTTGTACTGATGGGCAGGATCTGCGGATTAGCAGGAGACTGGCTTCATGAGAGATTTACCTCCGTGTTGGAAATGAGACTTCAGTGGCCATTTTGGCCGTTGGCACTTTTGTTTTAGAACTTCCCTCGGGGCATGTAATTGAACTTACAGACTGTTATTATGTACCTAGTTTTACTAGGAATATTATTTCTGTATCTATGTTAGCCCAATGTGGGTACACTTTTGTATTTAGAAACACTGGGTGTTTTAAGTATAAAAATGATATAGAAATTTGCACTGTTGTTGTAAATAATGGTCATTATATTTTGAATATAAACCAATCTCAAAATGTAACAAACAAAAGGCTTAAAGTAAGTCATAAAGATGAAACTTATATGTGGCATTGTCGTTTGGGACATATAAACAAGACTCGCATATCCACACTTTCGAAGAGTGGGTAATTGGACGGATTTGATCCAAATTCATATGACGTCTGTGAATCTTGCTTATTAGGAAAAATACCTAAATCACCTTTTAGCGGTAAAGGTGTACGCGCCACCGAACTGTTAGCCCTTGTTCATAGTGACATTTGTGGGCCCATGTCTAGCAAGGCTAGAGGTGGATATGAATACTTCGTAACCTTTCCGGATGATGCATCACGTTATGGTTATGTGTATCTTATGAGATACAAGTCGGAAACTTTTGAGAAATTCAAAGAGTTTCGACACGAAGTTGAAAAACAGACCGGTAACAGTATTAAGACATTACGGTCGAACCGTGGTGGCGAATACTTGAGCAATGAGTTTCTTGACTACTTGAAAGTATATGGTATTCTTTCACAGTGGGCTCATCCCGGAACACCGCAATTAAACGATGTGTCCGAACGGAGAAACCGAACCTTGTTAGACATGGTAAGGTCTATGATGAGTCGCACTGAGCTACTTATTTCCTTCTGGGGGTATGCATTAAGCAGTGCAATACTAATTTTAAATAAGGTTCCGTCAAAGTCTGTTCAACAGACTCCGTATGAGATATGGACAGGAAAGAAACCGGGTTTCTCATTCTTGAAGATTTGGGGTTGCTGGGCATACGTCAAACGTTTGGAAGGTACCAAACTTGAACCCAAATCAAATAAATGCCTTTTTGTAGGATATCCTAGGGAAACCAAAGGATATTACTTCTATCACCCACGAGAGAACAAAGTTTTGTTGCTCTACATGCGGTTTTCCTTGAGAAGGAATTACTAAATGCAGTGATAAGTGGGAGGAAGTAGAACTCGATGAAAATCAGAGTGATACTGTTCCTGGCATAGAATCCTCAACGGAACATGAACAGTTCATCAGGGATGAAGCTGTACCACAATCTTCGAATACACAAGGACCACATAGGTCGGAGAGAGTCAGAAAACAACCTGAGAGGTATGGGTTTCTGATCTCACCACATGTAGATATCAATCTCATTGAGGAAGACGAGCCGACTACGTATGAGGAAGTGAACGGTATGGACTCCGGTTTATGGAAAGATACCAGGAATTTCAAAATGGATTCCATGTATACCAACCAAGTTTGGACACTGGTTGATGAACCAGAAGGCGTAAAGCCTATTGGATGCAATGGATCTTCATTAGGAAGACCGACATTGATGGCAACATACTGTTGGATAATATGACCCATAGCGTCACTATTTGCACAGAACATTGTGTTGCTGTAGCAAAATTAACTATGTAATAAGGAAATTGCACTCTCATCATTTGTGATTAGATCACCATAGATATATAAATGAAGAGAGGTCCCTATGATTAGTTCCTGGATTGAGAAGATATGAGACAGTATCAGTCCACGAAGGATTAATCATTAAATATCCCTAGCCGTAGTATTATCGAGACTGGACATCGATAATGCGGAATAGGCTAGTATTGCACTTGTGCGCGTTGTGAGGGCACAACGACATAGTTCTCATATATATAAGTATTGGATACTATGCAAGTGCGATAGGAGGTCGTGTTTCACCGCGATGGTACGGGAACAGCTTCGCTCTGGATAGACCCCTCGGAATCCCATTGGTATTATGACGATGTGTCTATGGGAGGCCGAAATCAAGGTAGGTGTGTATAGTCTTAACCTGAGACTTACATCGCTAATGCTTACGACAATCGATATACTTTAGTTGAGGTCGTCTAGGACTGTAACCGGTTCTGTGTACGCCAATGCCGGGTATATTGAGAATCGTAGTGTATTGGATGTGATGTCAAGACGGAAGTGTCACTCCAGTCATAATGGAGATGATGTCACGCAGGATACGGTATTAGTGCTCTTAAAGTGATGCGCATCCAATCGTGATATTATGACCAGGTCATGAATATCCGATTATAGAGACTAGTTACCAGACATCCGATATGTGTTTCGGACGGGGCAGACACTTATCCAGCCCCAGCCCTAGCACGTGACTATCCGATACTGGGCCGATATGCACAATACATTAGTATACTACGCTTGATATAGATCTTAATATTCTTTAATGGATATGTCCGGAGAATTAGGTAGACTTGGTGCTTTGCTAGGAGTCGACCTTGTCTCGTAAGTCGGTAGAACGTAGTACTTGGTACGTACGTGATTCGGATACTCCGACGACCGTATTTACTACTGCCAGATTATCCGGGGATCTCATGGGTCGCTTCCCGATAATCCACCGATGACGCACAACTCTCGCACTCTTGAATAATCTGGGATTATACAGAAGAGAGAGAAAATTAATCTAGGATTAATAACGGAGATGTTTTATCCGGGATAAAATGTCGTCTAAAGAGAGAGAACGATTAATTCGGAATTAATCGATGTATTAATATATTGGATATATTATACGAAATTAGATTTCGACGCGGAATTAAAATTAGATTTTAATTCGGGCAAACGAGTTAATTTAGAATTAATTCGTTAGCGACGTAAATAATAATTTCGGTAGCCGCAATTATTCGATTGAATTAACGTCGCGACGTAAGCTCGGTATTTCGGAAATATCGAACCCGAACGCGTGAGTGCACGTGGGCCCACACTTCATTTGGAAACGTGTGGGGCCCACATGACACATGTCATTCTAATGCTTTGCATGTAGATTGTGTACATTGCACTCAATGTCATTGCATGGAGTTTGAGTGTTTGACACTCTAAGCCATTGCATGTTATGTGTCATAATTTTATTATTAATTTAATGAAAATTATGGCATAAATATAAATTGATTTTTGGTAAATCTTTTAACTTAATACAAAACTTCTTCTCTCTCATTTTGCTTCTCTTTCTCACGCCCAAATGGGCACAATGCTCACTGGTTTTGAACCAGAAAAACGTGAGCAATAGGGAAGCTAAGAGTGGTTTCTCATGGTGAGAAATCAAGTGCTAGCACACTTACAAGTCTTGCGAAGGTGGTAGGGAGGTTCGACCATGAGACGGGATCCATCCGACGAAGCTAGGAGCTCCGTTTTCTCCCATTCATTTTCTGTTTTTGTAGGCAGTGGACTGCATGCAGTAGGTTACATGGCAGTGCGTTTTTGGGTTCATTTGTCTTCAAATCGACTCTACCGATCAATGTGAGTATTCCGCTACCTCCGTTGATGTGTTTCACACAAATTTCATGTCTTGTTTGATCTTGGGACCTTAGATAATTTCAACAATGGCATCAGAGCTAATGTTGCAAGCATGAAATTTGTAGGGTTTAAAATTTGGGTAAATGTGATTTGAGCATGATTTGAATAAATTGCTTGTTTGAGTATGCTTATAACATGTTTTAATTCATTTTGGTTGGACTAATTTGATGAAAAATGATTTGGAATTATTTCCCCAAAATTAAGTCCTTGGCCGAATGTTTGATGATTTTGTGATCTTGGATTTTTTGTTTTTTAATTCATTTGATGAGTTAGAATCGATAGATAGGTTGATGTTAATTTGAATCGGATTGGATTGGATTTCGGATTTGACAAAAACCCCAAATCTTTGAGTTGGCCGAATGTGACTAATGCCCTAATGTCTTGGTAAATTTTGATTTTGATAATTGGATGTATTGGAAATCATTCGGGATATGTATTTAATGTCGAATGCGGATTAATTGGATTGAAACCGAATTGGACATGAAATCACCTCCCTTGGCCGAGACCTTTAAGCATGTAGATGGGTTTGATCTTTCAATTTGTGTGTTGGACATATGATAATGATCAAGCATGATTAATTGGACTAATATGGTGTTTTTTAGAAATGTTGATTTAGTTGATTGATCATGTAATACACTTTGGTAATTAAATTGGGAAAATTGGATTTTTTGAATTTAATTATTTGGGCCTAATTTGGAAATTGGATTTAAATGTTGTATTTGGGCCTATTGGGCTTGATTTATCAAGTTTGGTTTAGGCCAAATGGATTGGATCCAATTGGGCCCAAAACCTTGACCATAAAGCCCAAATGCGACTTAATGAACTTTAAAGTTCAATTGGGCCTAATGGGCCAAGATTGATTTATGGGCTTATGGGGTAAATCCCGGATTGGACTTTGGTTATCGGTTTGACCCGAGTTGACCAAAAGTCCACGCCTTAAGAAATCAATCAAAAGCCCATTGGACTTTAATTGAATTGACGTTGGACGTTAATCGGTCTTTGAGACGCGATACGATTAATTTGGAATTTAAATCGAAAGGTTTATGAATAAAAGTGTAATATTTAATTTGGAATTGAATAATGAATTAGTATTAAATACATGTTAAATTAGATTTAATGATGTAGTTTAATTTTTAATTCATGAATTCGTACTTTAAGTACTTATTCGCAAAAACGAGTTTGACTCGAACAAAATCAAATCGTTGTTTGAACATTGGATGATCACTTAATTATCAGATTAATTAATTTGATTAGATTGATTGATAGCATGCTTATGTGTGTGAATACGTGGTTGTGTTGAATGAATAATGTATATCGGATGGATATTAGTCGGGTGGGCAATTTTAGAAATTGTTGTAATAAATTCGATTTATTAAATTGGACCTGCGTGTCCAGCCTTATCACCTCTATTCTCTTTGTATTCTCTTCTCACCTATTCCCCTCTATGTATACGAGGTTTCTTTAGAAGTGTAGTGTAACGGGTAGAAGTAATACTACTAGTGCTAGCTTGAGTGAGAAAGGGAGAGATTTGATCTAGGATCAATGTTAAAGTATCCATCCGCATATCATTATTATTTATTTTCATACTCGCTTTATTATGTATTTAGAATGCATGTTTAAGGGTGTATGATGATGAGACCTTAACAAAGATAATTAAATTGGTAGCCAATTTGCACGCGAAAAAGCCCGTCATCAAATATCATGCGTTTTTCCTTCCATTGAGTGATTCTTACTCAAGATCCTAGATTGGCAGGGGTTGTTGGCCAAAGTCAAGCCCTTGTCCTTCGAAGATGTGTTTTAATCACGAGGCTTTGTTCCATATTGGTGTCCTTGTCCAAGTTGTGGTTTGTTGGCCAAAGTCAAGACCACTTCTTGTCCAACGACATTGATTACGAAGCTTCCATGTCAATGGGTCCGCGCTTGACTGGGATCATTAGGTTTGTTGTGCCAAAGCCAAGGCCTAGTTGATTCAGAGGAAAAAGGTTAGGGTATACATTCGATGTATAGGCATATATTAGATATATGTTTGGGGCTTGGATGTCCACCTACTGGATCTAGGAGTTGGATGAGATCCAATTGATCTTCGAGATCTACCTAGTTAATTATCATACAATTTGTTGGCCAAAGTCAAGATTGTGTGATATTTAACGGGATCCTAGCCCACTAGGAAACACGGTTTCCCGAGTACTCGACAGAGGGTTAGAGGCTCGACGAAAAATAGTGGGAGGCAAGTATTGAATTTGCAACATTCGTTCGAATACTCGCTAAACACGCTCTCATTTATTTTACTCGTCATATTAATCAAAAGTATTAGTTGGACTAATATTTTATGTTGTTTTAAATATATATATTTGGACTATATACAAACTCATTCAATATATAGTTGATTTTATAATTGGATTATAGTAATCAATATAATTGAATTAAAATGATAGTTGATTTTATAATAGATTATAGTAATCAATATTAAATTATAGTTGATTAAATAATTAGATTATTGTAATCATTATAATAAATAGTACCTTATTAATTGATTAAATAGTTGGACTATTGAAATCAAGAAAGAATTGAAAAGTTGAATATTTAAAATATATATCCTTGGATTAAATGCTTAAATGATTTAATTTTCAATTGGGAATTATAATAGGTTAATTTATTTGATAAAATAACTTATTATGACTAAGCCCATTATTAAGCAAATAGTAGAGCATAAAGTCTTTGGAAGATTTATGTGATGATGACTTTAGTGCTTAATTAATATACTTATAATAAATCTATCTTTAGATTTAAAAGTATTAAAGTTGCAATTAATTGACTATTCTAGTGGAGAAAAGTCAAAGTTTGCAATTGGGCATGTAGCACAAGGTGCATATCATTTCGATATTCTAAAACCCAAGGCTTGGCCAAAGGTTTGTGAAATATTGAAAAGGATAATTGACATATCCCGTAGCGACTACCATTTGGATATGGAAGACACGAAGGAATTAAAGATAGGGCGAGGCTCTAACTTTAAAAATATTTGTCAAAGTTATGTTTACTACTAGTATTGAAATTGGATTTTAAATACTTAGTGTGGTACATAATACATATATGTATTGACGTTCAGAATCCGCTGTGAGCTGGATACTGGCTTCAAGCCGAGATTTCTCTGCGAATTGGAAACGGGACGAAAGTCGCTGTTTCGACGTTCGACCTAGATACCTAAGTTTAGGAACTACCCTTGGGTATGTACTTAAATTAGGAAATGTTATAATGTAACTAGTTTGACTAGAGACATTATCTCTATATCAGTGTTTAATCCGATGCGGATAAAACCTTTATATTCTAGAACACTAAAGTGTTTCATTATATAAAGATGATACTGAGATAAATACATTTGATGTAAATAACAGAATTTATATTTTGAATATAATAAAATCTCAAACATATAAAATGACAAATAAATAGCTTAAATTGATTTGATCAATGGAGACTTATTTGTGGCATTGTTGTCTAGGACACAATTAAACAAGACTCGTATATCCACACCTTTTAAGAGTGGGTACTAGGACTGATTTGACTATTCAAATAAGGTCTACGAATCTAGTTTATTAGGTTAAATACCTAAAATACTATTTACTTGGTAATAGTAAAAGGGCCACCGATCTGTTAGCCCTATTCATGGTGAATTAAGTGGGCCCATATCTAGCTAGGCTAGATGTGAACATGAATATTTCGTGACCTTAACGGATGTAGCATCACGTTGTGGTTATGTGTTTCTTTTGAAGAACACAGATCGGAAACTTTTGAAGTTTCGACACGAATAAAACAAACAGATCGGCTATAGTGTTATTCCCCGCCACGGTAAGACCGAAATGGAAAATACTTAAGCAGTAAGTTTCATATATAAATGAAAGAGTATGGTGTTCTTTCATGTGAGGACTCCTCGAGACACGTCAGTTAGACGGTGTGTCTGAACTAAAACCGAATTTTTGTTGGACATGATAAGGTTTATCACGAGTCGCTCTGAGCTACTATTTCCTTCTAAAGGATATGTATTAACAGTGCAAAACTTATTTAGAATAAGGTTCCATATAAATCTGTTTGACAGATATCATATAGGATATACAACAGAAAGAAACGAGGTTTCTCATTCCTGATAATTTGGGTATGCGAGGCATAGCGTTTGGATGATACCAAACTAAGGACCCAAATTGGATAAGTGCCAATATAGTTATCCTAAGGGAAACCTTAATATAGTACTTCTAAATCCCACAATGAGAACAATGTATTGTTGCTCACCATGCGGTTTTCCTGAGAGGAATACCGATATGCAGTGGTTAGTGGAGGAGAGTGATACTCGATGAAAATCGGAGTAATACTGTTCAAGGCACGAAGTCCTTAATGGAACACAAACAGTTCATCTATGATGAAACTATACCATTAATCTTCAAATACACAAGAAACTAGTAGATCGGATAGAGTCAGAAAACAACCTAGGGTATGGGTTTCTGATCTAACCTCATAAGATGTCAATCTTATGGAGGTGTACCATCCGACTACGTTATGAGGAAGTGATACGAGGTATCGACTCCCTGTTATGGCAAAGTGCCATGAGTCCGAAATGGATTCCATGTATAACAACTATGTTTGGATACTAGTTGTTGTACCACAAGGCATTGTGCCTATGGTACATTAACGTCTTCAAGGAAGACATACATGGAAGGCAACATACCAACGTGCAAACCTAGGTTTTGACGGAAAGGTATCGTTATCAACATTGTGTTAATAACGGTTCAACCTTTTTACCTGTTGCCATGGTAAATCCATTTTGAAGATGCTTGTTGATAACTGTATATTTCATTTATGAAATATGTCAGTTACAAATCAAAATCGCTTTCCTGAAAAGGAAACCTTTTGGAGGATGTTTACAACATCCTGACGATTTTGTATAACCGACAACCAGGTTTGCGGGTTATTCGATCCATGTTTGGATGATGCAAGCATAAGGTTCTTGGAACTGTCGTTTTGAAATAATCATAATGGTTTATGATTTGACTCAAAACGAAATAATTCTTGTGTATATAAGGAGGTTAGTGGGAGCGCACTGACAGTTAATTCCCATATAGCAATTGGTGAAAGCTTGGCTTTCATAGATATTCTTTCATAGAAATTCTCCGTAGAATTCTGGGGAGTAACAACCTTTATTCAAGGAATAAAAATCTACTGGATAGATTTGGAGTTGTTAACACTCTCTGGGAAATTGTACATTTAAAATGTACTTGTATTGGTGTCTCATACGCTTCGAGCATATGGAGTCACAATCGGGTCAATCCAAGTGATAGTCACTGGATTGAAGTTAAAAACATCTGTTAGTATCTCTGAGAACTAAAGATGCTATCTTTTACTATGGAGAAGGAGAACTTGAAGTGACTGGGATCACTGCACTGCAGCAAGTTTCCAAACGATTAAATACTACGCGGTACTATAAAGTTTGAATAACGGGACAGTGAGCTGGAAATCTTCCGAGCAAGATAACTGTTGCCGAATAACAACAAATGCGGATTATTGCTGCAGCTGAGGCAGCAATAGAAGCCATTTGGGTCGATAATAAATCTAATTAGATTAGATATAGTTCTGTTAGCAGCTGAGCTAGGCGTCAGCACAAGGCTAAAGAATTAAAGGTCTCATCGACGATCCAGATATATACTTCTATATTCATCTGATTCGTTCGGATCATACATCGTGGCGATGTGATGATCGTATAAATCGCGTCAGACGATAATCAAACAAATCCGCTGACGAAAACCTTTCCTCAGCAATTTGAGCGAACCTTACATAGTTCGGGTGTTAGGACACTTGAGTGACTCGCTACGTGCCAAGTGGGAGATTGTTGGATAATATGACCCATAGCGTCACTATTTGCACAGAACATTGTGTTGCTGTAGCAAAATTAACTATGTATAAGGAAATTGCACTCTCATCATTTGTGATTAGATCACCATAGATATATAAATGAAGAGAGGTCCCTATGATTAGTTCCTGGATTGAGAAGATATGAGACAGTATCAGTCCACGAAGGATTAATCATTAAATATCCCTAGCCGTAGTATTATCGAGACTGGACATCGATAATGCGGAATAGGCTAGTATTGCACTTGTGCGCGTTGTGAGGGCACAACGACATAGTTCTCATATATATAAGTATTGGATACTTATGCAAGTGCGATAGGAGGTCGTGTTTCACCGATGGTACGGGAAACAGCTTCGCTCTGGATAGACCCCTCGGAATCCCATTGGTATTATGACGATGTGTCTATGGGAGGCCGAAATCAAGGTAGGTGTGTATAGTCTTAACCTGAGACTTACATCGCTAATGCTTACGACAATCGATATACTTTAGTTGAGGTCGTCTAGGACTGTAACCGGTTCTGTGTGTACGCCAATGCCGGGTATATTGAGAATCGTAGTGTATTGGATGTGATGTCAAGACGGAAGTGTCACTCCAGTCATAATGGAGATGATGTCACGCAGGATACGGTATTAGTGCTCTTAAGTGATGCGCATCCAATCGTGATATTATGACCAGGTCATGAATATCCGATTATAGAGACTAGTTACCAGACATCCGATATGTGTTTCGGACGGGGCAGACACTTATCCAGCCCCAGCCCTAGCACGTGACTATCCGATACTGGGCCGATATGCACAATACATTAGTATACTACGCTTGATATAGATCTTAATATTTTTTAATGGATATGTCCGGAGAATTAGGTAGACTTGTGCTTTGCTAGGAGTCGACCTTGTCTCGTAAGTCGGTAGAACGTAGTACTTGGTACGTACGTGATTCGGATACTCCGACACCGTATCGTACTTTACTGCCAGATTATCCGGGGATCTCATGGGTCGCTTCCCGATAATCCACCGATGACGCACAACTCGCACTCTTGAATAATCTGGGATTATACAGAAGAGAGAGAAAATTAATCTAGGATTAATAACGGAGATGTTTTATCCGGGATAAAATGTCGTCTAAAGAGAGAGAACGATTAATTCGGAATTAATCGATGTATTAATATATTGGATATATTATACGAAATTAGATTTCGACGCGGAATTAAAATTAGATTTTAATTCGGGCAAACGAGTTAATTTAGAATTAATTCGTTAGCGACGTAAATAATAATTTCGGTAGCCGCAATTATTCGATTGAATTAACGTCGCGACGTAAGCTCGGTATTTCGGAAATATCGAACCCGAACGCGTGAGTGCACGTGGGCCCACTTTCATTTGGAAACGTGTGGGGCCCACATGACACATGTCATTCTAATGCTTGGCATGTAGATTGTGTACATTGCACTCAATGTCATTGCATGGAGTTTGAGTGTTTGACACTCTAAGCCATTGCATGTTATGTGTCATAATTTTATTATTAATTTAATGAAAATTATGGCATAAATATAAATTGATTTTTGGTAAATCTTTTAACTTAATACAAAACTTCTTCTCTCTCATTTTGCTCTCTTCTCTCACGCCCAAATGGGCACAATGCTCACTGGTTTTTGAACCAGAAAAACGTGAGCAATAGGGAAGCAGAGTGGTTTCTCATGGTGAGAAATCAAGTGCTAGCACACTACAAGTCTTGCGAAGGTGGTAGGGAGGTTCGAACAATGAGACGGGATCCATCCGACGAAGCTAGGAGCTCCGTTTCTCATTCAATTTTCTCTGTTTTTGTAGGCAGTGGACTGCATGCAGTAGGCTTACATGGCAGTGCGTTTTTGGGTTCATTTGTCTTCAAATCGACTCTACCGATCACCAATGTGAGTATTCCGCTACCTCCGTTGAGTGTTCACACATAATTTCATGTCTTGTTTGATCTTGGGACCTTAGATAATTTCCCCACACATACAACGTAGAAAGCTAGGCTTATAACGAAAGGGTATCGTCAACGACATGGTGTCGATTACGACGAAACCTTTTCACCTGTTGCCATGATTTAAATCCATTCGGATAATGCTTGTTATTGATGCATATTTCGATTACGAGATATAGCACATGGACGTCAAAACCGCTTTCCTTAACGGAAACCTATTGGAGGATGTTTATATGCAATAGCCTAACGGTTTTATCGTGCCTAAACATGCAAACAAGGTCTGCAAGTTAAATCGGTCCATTTATAGACTGAATCAAGCGTCGCGTTCTTGGAACCAACATTTTGATGAGATCATAAAAGAATATGATTTCGTTCAAAATGAAGATGATCCTTATGTATACAATAAAGTTATTGGGAGCGCACTGACTTTTATTGTCCTTTATGTTGACGATGTATTGCTTATGGGCAATGACTTACCATGTTAACATCGGTGAAAGCTTGGCTTTCATTAAAATTCTCCACGAAAGATCTGGGAGAAGCAGCCTTTATTCTGGGAATAAAGATCTATCGGGATAGATCTAGAAAGCTGTTTGGACTCTCACAGAGCACGTACATTGACAAAGTGTTGAAGAGATTCAACATTGATCAGTATAATAGGGGACTGTTGCCAATGTCACATGGCGTCACTCTATCTAAGGAGATGTGTCCTAAAACTCAAGATTAGAGAGACAACATGAGTCAGATATCGTTCGCCTCGGCAGTCAGATCGATCATGCATGCCATGATATGTACACGACCTGATGTCTCCTATGCTTTGAGCATGTGTAGTCGCTATCAGGCCGATCCAGGTGAAGGTCACTGGATAGCAGTTAAGAATAACCTTAAGTATCTTAGATAAACTAAGGATGTTTTCTTAATCTATGGAGATGGAGAACTTGAGGTAACTGGGTATACCGATGCAAGTTTCCAAACCGATAAAGACAACTGTAAGTCACAATCTGGGTACGTGTTTTGTTTGAATAACGGAGCAGTGAGCTGGAAATCTTCCAAGCAAGAGACTGTTGCCGATTCAACAACAGAATCAGAGTATATCGCTGCCAGCTGAAGCAGCAAAGGAGGCAGTTTGGATCCGAAAATTCCTAATTGGATTAGGAGTAGTTCCGTTAGCAGCTGAGCCTGTTCCATTGTATTTTGACAATAACGGGGCTATAGCACAGGCTAAGGAACCGCAGTCTCATCAACGATCCAAGTATGTTCTTCGACGTTTCCATCTTATTCGTGAGATCATACATCGTGGCGATGTGAAGATCGAGAAGGTCGTATTAGAGGACAACATTGCAGATCCACTGACGAAAGCCATTCCTCAGCAAAAGTTTGAGCGACATGTACATAGTTCAAGTGTTAGATGCTTGAGTGACTAGCTATAGGCCAAGTGGGAGATTGTTGGACAATTATGACCCATAGCATCACTATTTGTAAAAGACATTTTGTTTTTTTACAAATTAACTATGTAGCAATGGAAATTGTCTTTTATCATTTCGTAATTAGATTACTTAAATGTGTGAATGATGAAAGTCCTTATGATTAGTTCCGGATTGAGATGATATGAGACAGTATCAATCCACGACGGTTTAATCATTAAATATCCCTAGTCGTAGTATTATCGAGACTGGACATCGATAATGCGGAATAGACTAGTATCGCACTTGTGCGTATTATGGAAGTGTAACAACATAGTTCTCATATATTTACGTTTTGGATACTTATACAAGTGTGGTAGGAGGTTGTGTTTTACCGATGGTACGGAAAACAGCTTCGCTCTGGATAGACCCCGCGGAATCTCATTGGTAGTATGACTATGTGTCTATGGGGGTCCGTATTAGGGAATGTGTATTTGGTCTTAACCTGAGACTTGCATCGCTAGTACTTACGACAATCAATACGCTTTGGTTTTGGTCGTCCAGAACTTTAACAGGTTCTGTGTACGCCTCTTTTGGGTTTATTGAGAATCGTAGTATATTGGGTGTGATGTCAAGACGGAAGTATCAATTCAGTCATATACAGATGATGGTCACGCAGGGATACAAAACTGGTTCTCTAAAAGGTTACAACCATCGGGATAATATGACTAGGTCATGATTATCCGATAATAAAGAGACTAGTTGCTAGTGATCCGATTTTGAATCAAGTGAGGCCGCAAGTCACATCGCGAGTCACATCACTCGTCACTTTAGTGATAGATGTCAAGTCACCTTTTTGGTGAGTGACAGGCAGTCACTATTCATGATGTTGGTTGGTGTGGGCATTTAATGCCATTTTGGAGCCAAAATTGGCTTTGACTTTTTGGAAAGGTTATACCAATTTTTGGTAATTGTTTTTCATTATGTTTTTAGAAAACAAATTGCAAACAAAAGAAAACACTCTCTCTCCAAAATCCTTTCCAATGCCGTAACTCTCCAAAGAGGAAATGAAGCTTGATTTTCTTTCATCCTTTGCTAGCACAAACAAGGAATCGATACAAGGTGTTAGGGAAACCAATCTAAGAGCTTGGGATCCATTTAAAGCTTGGAGCTTGTTCAACATCATCAAAAAAATTGTAGAGATCAAATATAGGTCCCAAGATCAACAAAACCAAGCACAAAATCGCATGAATACATCAAGGAATAATGGCGGAATCATATACTCACAATGATTGGATTTGATGCAAAGAACAAGATGTGTATTCTGCCTCCCTCCAAGCTCGGCAGTGAGCTCCTTCCACTGCGGGACTGCACGGTAATGGACTGGTTTGCCTCCTCCATGTTCGGCCATTGATGACCTCCATTGAAGCTCCAAGCTTCAAGCTTTTCCATGCTCATAAATTCGTTTCCCTATCACCTATGTATAACCCAAGGTGTGTGCTAGCACTCTTCATCTTCCTTGCTTCCCATCTTCATTCGGTCAAACCCAGATTTTTGAAGAACAAGAATCGGTTTCCAAAACCGTGAGGAGAAGGAAGAAGAAAAGGAGAGGGAAAAGAGAGAATGCGTAAAGGTTGGAGAGAGAGTGTAAAAGAAAAAGAAATGTAATTTGTTTTTTATAATTTCTAACAATTAATAAAAAACAATTACCAATTCTTTTAACTTCACATTAAATGCTAAAGTCAAAAGTAAAAAGCAAAAGTTGCTTTTTCAACTTCTACATCAATCACTCAAATCAAGTGACAACTTGTCACATCACTCAAAGTGACATTTGATTTGACGCTTGATGTGACTAGCGATTTGACGCTCGATTTGACTTGCGTGCCGCACTCGAATTCGAAATGCGAATGCGCTCGCAAATAATCCCGGGCTCGGGTTCGTTAATTCCGAATTAACGAATTTTCCGTTGCGTCGTAATTAAATGATTACGCCTAGCGAAATCACTATTCACGTCGCTAACGAATTAATTCTAAAAATTCGTTCGCCCGAATTAAAATCTAATTTTAATTCTGCGACGAAATCCAATTTCTAATAATATAAAATATATTATTTTATCGATTAATTCGAAATTAATCGTTCTCTCTCTTTAATTAATATTTTATCCCAGATAAAATATCTCCGCAGTTAATCCCAGATTAATTTTCTCTCTCTTCTAATTAATCTTAGATTAATTAAAGTGCGAGTCATACGTCATCGGTGAATCTTCAGGAAGCGACCCATGAGATCTCCGGATATGTTGGCAGTAAATACGGTCGTCGGATTATCCGAACAAGTAAGTACTACGTTTATACCGATTTACAAGACAAGGTTGGCTTCTAGCAAAGCGCCATGCCTACCCAATTCTCCAGAAATATTCTTACAGGAATATATAGATCTGTATCAAGCGTAGTATACCGTAGTATTGTGTATATCGGCGGCCCAATATCGGATAGTCACGTGCTAGGGCTGGGGCTGGATAACTTTCTGCCCCGTCCGAAGCACATGTCGGATGTCTGGTAACTAGTCTCTATAATCGGATATGTATGACCTAGTCATAATATCCCGATGGTTGCGCAACACTTAAGAGCACTAATACCGTATCCTGCGTGACATCATCTTCAATATGACTGAAGTGATATTTCCGTCTTGACATCACACCCAATACACTACGACTCTCTGATAAACCCAGAAGTGGTGTATGTAGAACCGTTAAAGCCCTGTACCACCAAGACCAAAGTCTATCGATTATCGTAAGTATTAGCGATGTAAGTCGCAGGTTAGACCATACACACCTACCCTGATTTCGGCCTCCCATAGACACATAGTCATAATAGCAATGGGATTCCGAGGTGTCTATCCAGAGCGAAGCTGTTCCCGTACCATCGGTGAAACACAAACCTCCTATCGCACTTGCATAAGTATCCAATACTTAATATATGAGAACTATGCCGTCGTGCCCTCACAACGCGCACAAGTGCAATACTAGCCTATTCCGCATTATCGATGTCCTGTCTCGATAATACTCTGGCTAGGGATATTTAATGATTAATCCTTCGTGGACTGATACTGTCTCATATCATCTCAATCCAGGAACTATCATATGGACTCTCTCTTTTATTTATACACTTATGGTGATCTAATCACAAATGATGAGAGTGCAATTTCCTTGTCACATAGTTAATTTGTACAAAACCACCGTGATCTGTACAAATAGTGACGCTATGGGTCATTTTGTCCAACAAAAATCACCTTGGTCGTGACCTTCTATAAGGAGGAAAATTTTTTCTTGATCATCACATCCAAAGTCGTTCAATGTAAGTGTGTTTCCGCCACTCTTCTTTGCATATTCATTCTATTTTTATGCTTAATTTGATCTTGGGATTAACCTAGAAACCCAACAGACTACTTTGAGATTTTCCAACTAACAGCACCGCCATTCAAAGTAAACAGATAATCCTGTTTGTGATCTACTGTCATCCTCTATTTTTTTGAAAGCTCACATCACAGTAACCAATGACTTTCATCTTAGAACATTCTCTGTATGTCAGAACCACATCCTTAGTTCTTCTCAGATACTTGAGGATTGTTTGACAGCTTTCCAGTGTTGCTCACAGGATTTTCTGATACCTGCTCATTATGCTAAGAGCATAGAGAAATCAAGTATTGTACATAGCATGGCGTACATGATCGATCTTATTACTAACGCATAAGGATCCTACTCATACCCTCTCTATCTGAAGGATATGTGGACATTGCTTCCTTAGATAATTTGATTCTATGACACGTAGTAAATACCCTCTTTGGAATCTTTCATTTTGAATCTTTTCAAAACTTTATCTATGTATGTAGATTAAGAATCTAACAACCTCTTAGATCTATTATGGTTGATCTTAATGCCGAGGATGCATGATGCTTCTCCCAAATCCTTAATGGAGAAATTCTGAGATAACCATTGCTTGGTGGCTTGAATCATGGGAATATCATTCCCGATGATTAATATGTCATCGACATATAATACAAGAAATACAATAGCACTCCCACTACTTTTCATGTAAACACAAGGCTCGTCTACATTTTTGATGAAGTCAAATTCTTTGATTGTCTCATCAAATCGTATATTCCAACTTTTGGAGGCTTGCTTGAGTACATAATGGATCATTTAAGCTTGCATACTTTATTATGATTATCCTTAGATGCAAACCCCTCAGGTTGTGTCATATAGACTTCCTCTACGAGGTTCCCATTAAGGAAGCTATTTTGACATCCATCTGCCAAATCTCATAATCAAAGTGTGCAGCTTTGCCAGTAAATTATAATGGAATTTATCATTGCAACAGATGAGAGGTTTCGTCTTAGTCAATTCCTTGGATTTGTCTATAACCTTTCGCCACAAACCTAGCCTTATAGGTTTGGATGTTGCCTTCTGCATCAGTTTTACACTTGTAAATCC